>JALIZH010023123.1:0-88512 GCA_030522465.1 Rhipicephalus appendiculatus
TGGCTGGCTGTGAGCAGGAGGCTGTTCACTTCCCAAGTGGTGGTCAGCGACGTTGCAGCACTCATGAGTGTCCGGCTGATGCACTGGGAGGAAGCCCACGTGGCCGACATCACCCTATTGGCCTACACGAGTGAAGCGCGAGGGGGGTTGCAAGGCTGGGCTCACCGAGCCCCGAAGGCCCCACCATGATGGTCACTGGGTCACCCCCGCAATGCAGGCCCCCATGTGTATAATGGCATGTTGTGACATGGGACCATGCGAGCAAGGAGAGGAACTATCGCAAGATGTCCGGAATGGCGTCACTGAGCGCATGTACCGCACAAATGATGAGTGCGCGATTCCGCGCGACACCAGGATGGTTGGGTAGCCAGCGGTGCGGTATACGACTTGTGGCTGAATAAGGGTGGTTTATGGTAATGTTAACGGGCGTGCATGAAGGACATGCTACGTGTCCCTGCAGTAAGAGCCACCTGGACAACGAGGCGAGTCAAGCAAGTGGAAACGATAGAAGTAATGTGGGAAGCGACCGTGACCAGTGAGAAGGTTAACGAGGGGCTGCGGCGGACGAAAAAACCGCCAGGCCTGCGCGGAACGCGCAGCACAGTTACAGCGAAAGCTGGGAGAGGGCCATTTCTAAAACCCGTTGCAATCTATCTTGGGGCTACCAACAGAGGTACGCTTGCAAGGTACCCACTACTCCATTAATTGATTCGGTGGCTGATGACGACGAAGAATTATGGCTGAGCCCTTTGTAATGGGTTGGAAGCATTCAACGACACCCTCGTAATGCAATTCATATTGTGTGACGCCTGGTTACACAATTCGCATTCTGTGAAGCCTGGTTGTTGTTTTACTCTTCTACCACGTTATATTGCGCATGTTAATGCGGTTCCTTCCCGACATATTGCTTGTATAGGGTTTTTGTGCGCAGGGGTTTCGAGTACAGGCATGGCTCAGCGGTAGAACACTGGGCTGGCACGGAGTGGACACAGGTTCGAACCCCGTTCCATCCTGGATATATTTTTTTTCAGTTGTTTTCTTATTTCGTGCGATAGCGGTTACGGACACCGGCGGCGGCGGACAACTACGACACCCTTGTTGTGATCTCATAACAGTTTTCGCTGTAAAAAGATGGCAAAGCATGCAGATCCTGGACCCAGTGGTAGAGCTCTGTGTGGCGGAAGTCCGCTTGCCAACGCGCCGTACAGAGCTCCAGGAGTTCCCAGCGGAGCTGCTGTCGGACAACCCTAAATGGTAACGGGATTCGTCTCGGAAGGCCAAAGCGGGAAGCTCGCTGTGAGAGGAAGTCTGCCACCTCGTTACAGACTTCCTCGTTCGAGGGCCTTCTCCGCAATAAAGTGCTGTTTTGTGACGCAATAATGCCCAGCAAACTTGAAAGCACAGTTGTGCATCCATGTTATGTAGTTAGGCTAATCGAACAATTGCTTCATGTTTCGCTCAAGTGCACTTCCAACACGATTTTTGGACGATATGCAACTCCAATATCGAAAGAAGATGGATAGTTGTACGCTAAAATTTCTTCTCTCAAGATAGAGAAAAGGAGAAAAATACCATAAATCTAGAACTTTAGCTATCTTGCACGCATGTGACACCAGTTTAAGAAAAAATCAACAGAACAAAAGAAATATAGACTCAACGTATCACCAGTACCACACATCGCAAATGTGCGAAATATATTTTCTTGGTTGGCAACGCGATGTTGCGGAGAAAGCTTTCACTGAAAGAGAAAAAGTGGGGCGCATTCGTGCCATTATCTCAGAGGATTAATTTATAACATAACAGTAATAACCGACGCGAGCCACGCGTCGGTCTTCCCTGCACGGAGACACGTTGTCCGAACATGCCCGGACAATGCCTACCCCTCGCATCACGCTAGCACACGTGACGGTGCTTCGCCGATCGTCATTGGCCGCCCGTGACTGCCACCTCTCCCCCTGAGCTTGCCCCCCGCCCGGCGCTCGCTCGCCGCGGCAGATGCTCACAGGCCTACACGAGAGGCAGACGCACTGCCTTAGCCGGCGGCTTCTCGTACGTGCGCTCGGCTGCTGCCCTTTGTGTGATAGCCGTAGCGCCTGCCGGCAAGCGTTCACTCGGTCGGTTTTGCGGAGTTACCCTTACGGCCCGCAATCCCGTGATTGTCGCACTGTGCTGTATCTTGGGTTAATAAACCCGTGTTTGTTGACAACCTGCCTCGAGTGCCATCTCTGCGCCGTGTCGGAGAGTCGACGAACCCGGCCGTAGCGTCTTTGTGCGCAACGGCAGTGGAGAGCGTCGCGTCCCTTCCCGGTCGCTTCGTAGGGTAAGCTTGTGTAGCAAACCTATCTCCACAATATATATATATATATATATATATATATATATATATATATATATATATATATATATATATATATATATATATATATATATATATCGATACTCGTGTACATAAACTTACGTAGGCGTCAAGGGAGACATGTGGTTAACACTGATCCAGGGTCTCTCGATACATCACGCGTCACAATGATTTCGTAATCAGAGACATGAAACCCTTTCAGTTGTTGAACTTTTAACGCGGTAGCGTTTAAGAGCTCGTTTCGCAGAAATTTCGGTGTCGGCGTCGTTGGTTGTGAGCGAAAAATCACCATCTTGTCCGTGACCGAAAAATCGAGAAAGATGCAAATAAAATAAATAATAAAAATTTCCGTGTCCGAGTGAGGATCGAACCCGGGCCGTCTGCGTGGCAAGCAGGTGTTCTACCACACAGCCACGCCTCTGCTTGGAAACACAGTGAAAAGAACTTCCTCTGCTTGGAAATGCAGCGAAAAGAACTTTCATGCTTCGCAAATGCAAGCGTCCTTTATATACGCGTCGCAATATAACATGTAATACCCCAGGAATATTGCGTGGTATAAGCGTACATTGCCATCGGGCGTCAGATTATGTGACTATCATAACGACATCGTGGTTTACAGCCAGGCACCCATTACCAATGGCACAGATATTAGTGCGCGTATTCCCTTAACACCACGTAGTGGGTGCATAGCAAGTATGCACTAAGTGGTTGAAGAAGGCACTCGGGACAGGATGTCGCTATCGCGTTCAACTCTTAAAGGAGAAGATTAAGAGTCCCCCCAATTTTTGCCACATTTTTGTATATTCTGGTAAAATGCCATTATTTCAGATGCACTTCACAGGAGCACCGTGGGTGGATTTTCCAATGTGGGGTGTGAGCTTGAAAGTGAGTTTCAAAATTTCGCTGTACAGAAGTGATAATAAACGCTATGGCAATGAAATTTCCCATGCTACTGGAAAAGCTTGACGCAGGTTGCCCTGGGGCTCAAAATTATTTTTCCCATTGTGTGAAATCGTTGTGATCCTTGTTTTTTTGTTTCTCTACATATGTAACTTTTTGTTAAGCTCTAATATCTTGAGAGCATTACAATTTCGCGCAAAGGTTTGTTCTAACACTTTACAGAAGTGCAACTAAAATTCCGAGCGTACAGGGGTAGCTTGCTGTCTGCGTAGACGTTGAGCCGCCGCATGTCGCGCTGTCGCCGCCTGGAGTAGCAGCTTGTTGTCGGGGTTGCCGCTTTACCGCTGCATCGCGAGCTCTCGCCTCCGAAGTAGCTTGTTGTCTGCATCGGCGCTGCCTTTCGTGGGCGACAGCGTGTTCACGTTCGTTTTCATTCATGGCAGAAGGAGAATGTGTGGTCTGGAACGCGCTTATTCTTTATCGTCATCAGCGTCATCGTCATCGTCGTGGCATATAGTGGGTACCTTGCATGTGCTGTGCCGTGAGCACGGACAACGCACAACGGACAAGCCTAGACTTGAAGAGCTTGGCCCCTAAAATTCCGCCAGTTCCACTCCAGGAAATCTGTACAAACTACGGAGTGAATCTGAAAACTCGTCTGCCTGTTGACGCTTCGCCTTTGTTTGTCTGAGTCGAAGCTGCGGGTTCGCCTGTCTTTATGGGCGCTCAGCTTGCGACTGAGTCTTCCGCAGCTGAAGGGGTACGTCGCATTAGCGGGCGTTTCGCCTCCACTTCGCTCTTGCGTAGATCTGCATAGAACTCCCCGGTGCTGGCGCTTCGCTGACTCAGACAGACGAATGAGCCCAAAGTTGCCGTTCATAGGCAAGTGTGCGCTGGCGTGCCGAACGTGCAGTCTGCCCGGTGTCTGTTTCGGTAAAAGAATTGCTTTGTGGCCATCGCGCCCATTTTTTACCGATATTGGTATCGACTTGATCCGTAGCGACGTTTTCACCTATTTTTGCAATAACTTGTAGCGTCCTATTTTTACCTATTTTGCTACTTTGAGCGTGACGCCAAGGTGCGACAAGAAATGAGACAACAGCAGAGGTCTCTAAAGTGCTTGGCAGTTCAAGATGTTCTCTTTAGTCACTAAGACACTCGGCTTCTAGTCGACGGGCTGCGCGCTTGAGACTCATGATGCAAAAAAAATATTATGTTTCAGCATGGATTACTTTTTAGCTATTCCTCTTAAGTGACTTGTAAACGTACGTATGGACTATTTCCTCTTTGAGTCGGCACAGAAATGCCCACGCATTCGAAACAAGGGCACGCGTACTTTCTGGTTCAGTATTTTAACGTTATTGCGCAGGAGCGAGAGAGAGATCAAAACTTTATTTTCGCATAAGGCGGGCCATTGCAAATGGTCGGGCCCCTATTCCAGGGCTTCGCTGGCCCTTGCCATCATCTCTGCCCGTTGGACCAGCCAAAGCTGATCCCAATGGCCGAGCTGGACAGCAGTGCCTCCCATTGTTCCTCCGTGTTGTTCATGTTGTGGTGTTCTTCATTGTGTTGTGTACACTCCCACGTGATGTGAAACAGAGTTGGTGTGGTCCCACACCACGGACATATATATCTGTATGCTGTGGGGTAGAATACATGTAGCCTGTGTAGGAGATTTTTATTTATTAGACACTTAGCTTGTTGCACACTGGTCTTCATGGGAGACAACACAGAAACCTGCCAAGCATAACCCGATGCCGCATTTAAACTCAACATTTTGTGATTGATCTCGGCGTACCTGAAAAAAAAATAACAGCGTGGTGATACTTGAGGGAATCTCGCAACCACAGCAATCAAATAAATTTTATTAGCAAACGCAGCCAAGCTGAAAGAAAATAATGGAGATGAATTCTATCTATAGTTTCGTTTTAACTGGCAGACATTTTGTAGATGCCTAAAGGGAAAACAAAGGCAAATAACAAAGGTTATAAACTGAATGAGTCTGGGCCCAGGATACATAGTAAGTGAGACGACAATCAGGTGGTTTGTGCACACAGCACAGACTATATTACAACGAACGATAAGTTGACGCTTCACCAGCAACACGGACCACATTAATAACCCTCCTTTGCAATGTCAAAAGTCTCACGCGCCTATACACCCGGAACAGTCCTACTCGCCGGTCTGTCCTCGTCGTTGCGGTGGGGTTTCTTGTCGTGGACGCTCGACGAGGCAGTTGGCAGTCCAGCGCCTCTCGAAAATGGCGTGGCGAGGCCGCGACGGGATCGTAGGACAGCGGGCCGGCAGGACACCAGGCCACTGAAGTCAACGCCCAGTCACTGGCACGAGCTGCGGCCACCGCAGAACAGCTGGTACGCTGGCGGTTGCCCTTCTGGTACAAAGCCACGAACACCATTAGCCCCGAGGTCCTCAGGCCAGGAACATCGACAGCTTGCCAGTCACCGGGAGCAGTGCGGGCATCGAGCTAGCTAGGTCCGCATATCTGCAGGACGCCCGGTCGAGAGAAGCAGCTCCAAGCGAGACGTCAGGTTCGCCAGGTCCACATGGCTGCAGGACGCCTGGTTGCTGAACACCGCGATCCGAACCGCTGATCAGCGAGCTGCCGTTTCTTCTTCTTCTTCTTCTCCTCGCTCATATGGCTCATACCCAATGCGGGGATGATGTCAGGCATCTTATGCTCGAGCAGCACTCGCACTCACTCTTCGGTTTTCTCTTCTTCCCATCAGAAGCTCTGCGCCGAACTACCGCTCCATCTTGCCTTCGTCGCGGCCACACAATCCACATCATCACACACAATTTATGTCAGAGTGAAAGGTCAATGGTTGAGAACGTTTAAAACGTCAATATTACTCCCAGAAGCACTTTAGTAATCGAGGAATTAAGGTAAATGTAGGACACGCTATGCTTCACCAGTGGGAAATTTTGGAATGAGCCCGATTACGTCAACAGCCACCAGTAGAATTAAACACTAGTACTCCAACTGCATCTGTTAAAAAATAACATTCCGCACAATACAAGACGTTAACATGGCGAACAGCGCGGGTTGTTCAAAAGTTCCATTATCGCCGGGATGCGCTCCGCTCGCGCGCTTGTGTCTCAGTGGTAGTTTCTGCCAGAATAGCGGCAACTATCAAATGAGTCGTCAGCCAAATGAGTCGTCAGTCGCCTTCTGCACCACTCCTCGTAAGGGATGGACATTGGCCAGACGTAGATCTGACAGGTGATGGCTGTACAAAAAGATTTCACGGTATTGGCAATGCCCATAGCCCTGTGGCGCCGCCAAGTGGAATTCAGTAGCATTCTCTCGAGGAGCGTTAAGAGACGAGAAAATGGCAGCACCAGGCAATCGCTCCCAGCCTCAATGTTAACGCATTAGCAAGAGACGAACATTACAACATTGCATGTTTACTGCATAAGAGAACAAACCGGGCCCTCCGTGACGCGGTGAATCTGATTCGTTCTTGCGAGACACAAAATTTGCATGAAAATACGTGGCAACTCACGCTTTTAATTATAGCCCACAGCGTACATATATTAGCTTCCCGAGGTTTTCTGTAGCCACGTGGTTGGTTGACGTCTGACCGTTTCAGTTGAATCTCGCCCTGTTTTACTCACATATAGCATTCGTCAGTGTTTTTGCAGGGCATGAATCTCATAACTTTCACTCGGGAGTTCACGCGGGCTCGCGATGTGCTCTTCTATAACTGAGCAATCTCAAACTGGCAATACTGTTAAATAAGATACTTTGTCCATTGAAAGAAAAGCGCTGTTCTGAATCGTGCGAGCGACGTTCATTCTTTATTGTGAGGTAGGAAAAATAAAGCCTCCACCTGCACCAGTCATTCGAGAGGCAATCGCCCCACGATAGCCGTAGGGCAGCACACTGCACCTTATTCGCTTGTTGACCGGTTTCAGGGCAAAATGTTCTCCGCGCTTAGAGGTCTCTCTAATTGTAAACATGGTGACGCGGAATGGTCGAAATCGTTTGACGGAAGAAATTCTTCAGATTGCTTTCAAAAGTGTTGAAAGCAACCATCTTGACGACAAGGACTTTTCACCGGACACAGAACGCTGTGAAAGCACCGAGAGCAGCGCCGATGAACGATCAGCTGCTAACTCACGAGGAGCGAGTTGCACCTCATGTCCCCTTGTCACTTAATGTTTTTTTCGCGTTCGTAAGTCACTTTGAGTGTATTCAATGTATAATATTGCCACGCGTGTTATTTTGATGTGCTCGGTTTCAACCCACAAAGACTGTGAGCAATGCTCGGTGCAGATCGCGCCTCGGTGTTGGAGAAGCTTCACGTTTGTATTAGATCGTTTTGTTAACATTGCGCACAGGACGCGAGCACTCAACAATATTCCAGGGCTTGCGCGAACACAAGACCTAAGGCTGGAAAGTTCGACGCGTGATGTATAAAAGACGGCGAGTCGCAACGATGATCAGATTATCCACGGCCGACGCTCTGTTCGCCGCTATCAGTGTACAGTGTGTTTTGCTGTCACCTGACTTTCCTTTTCCTGGCCACAAGTTAGGCCCAATAAAGAGTTTCATCTTGGACAGGCTGCCTGGTGCCTTCATCCAAGTCACGACCACGTGACAATATCCTTCAGCGAGATCAAAATAAAAGCATAGTTATTCTTCTGCATTGCATGTAGCGCAATTACTGTGGTTATTATGGAGCGCCGCATGCCACCAACACACTCGAGCTCGAACAGCGAAGCGATATTTTAAGAGCACAGTGAACGCCTCTCGGCTAACTTCTCCTGTACTTCACCGGTACCTTCCGAAGGGCATTGTGATCCGACAAATTTTTGCAACGTCAAATTTTTCGACGTTGTGAAAAGCATGCGTGTGCATTCTTTTCGAACTCATGTTCCTGCAACATCCTAGCGATGTGAAGTGCGCACGGTTAGAGTCTGAGCATGGCTGTGACACAAGCGCTACTGAATGGGATGTAAAATGTTTGTGTTCCATTGAAGAAGTGACTCCCCCGTTCCTCACTGCGCAAGTAATGACGACGGCGTAATATGTTTGGGAACCATCAACACGTTAAACATGCGGTCCCGTGCAGCAGCGATGGCGCTACTCGATGGCGGCCTACTACTGCGGCAAATCCTTCAGGCAGGCTCGGTACGTACTACCTCGGACTGCCGTTCTGTTCATACGGCAACTCTAGTTTATCCAGTTTTCTGTAGCGTGCACAGGATTTCGCAAAGCTTCGTTGATACATGGCAACAGAACTGAAATATAGCCTTTCACACCGCAGCAAATAATTAATTGGCGATCACTTAGCACTTTCCATGATTTTGGAAAGTATTTTGGTCTCATATCCATTTCAGTGCAACTCATGACTTCAATCGGTGAAAGTGGCACGGACCGTACCTCCGTACGCCCTATCTCTTCCTATGCTAACAAAAGGGTTGACCCTCCTCCGCTGGCGGTGTTCAGGGAGAAGCCAGGGTAACTGGTGGCAATGCAGCTGGTAGAGGAGTAAGTGCCCTGGGAGTAGAACTGCTACACTCGGGCTCTGGGAGAGTTTGAGTATGGGCGGGCTTAGGGATCCTTCTTGCAGAAGGTTGGAGCTTCCGAGGTTACGATCACTCGATGAGGGCGGCTGCTGCGAAGCCATATGTCTCCGATTCCGGCCGAGAGCACCCGAATATGTCTGGACCACGTAGGCGCGTGGACAGTACGCTGTACCAGCACACGCTGCGAAGCGAATCCAGACTCCCCTCCCCCTAAGTGACGCAAACCTTATGCAGCATGCCGACGGTCGAAATATCAACGCTGGCGTCGCCGTTGGGCAGTGTTGCTTCTGCGTACGTCGACAGCGCAAGGAGATCCTAGAAGCAAGGTGGCTGTTTGGACCTGAAGGCAAGTCCTGGGGAGGCGCCCCATTAGCAGGGCTGTACCCTGGTCACGCCAGCTGCGTTACGGTACGACAGAAGGACCAAGGGCCAATCTGGAGACTTCTTGAATATTTTCTTGACGGTCCGTACTATTTGCTCGACTTCGCCAATGTACTACGGGTGCCTGGGACTACTGGGGACACTGTAGACGTTTTAGATCTAGGGGAAGGCACGGAACACCGCTAACGAAAATTGATGTACATTATCGTTGACGAGGGTCTCCGGGATCCCATGCCTTGCAAAGACACTTTTGATGATGCAGATCACAGCTGTGGACGTCCTCGTGTGGAGGGACGTCACATCTTGGTACCTTGAGCAGTAATCAACGAGGAGAAGGTAGTCTGCTCCCTCGTGATGAAAAATGCCCATCCCGACTCGCTCCCAGGAGCGGCTAGGCATCACTGTAGAAAGCAGTGGCTCTGCTCACTAGAGCCTCGTGGTGGCTCAGTTGGGGCAGTTTTCCAGTATTAAAGACGATAGTCTTTCTTAGGATACTCCAACGCAGAAATGGTGGTGTGTCTGTCTTTCTATCTGTCCGTCTGTCCCTCGATTCAGCCACCCGACCAAAGTTTAACCACTTGCTGAAAGGCCCAGCCATATTGCACAAGTGGCTGCGTTTATACTTGTGAACAATGTCGATCAAAAAGTGAATGTTACGCATATCGGACGCGCAACATCAATACGTAAGTATTAGGTAAGTGTTATCCGTAATATCAATACGTAAGTATTATACTTTAATAGAAAATACATAGATACGTATTTCTAAAGACCCTGGTGTTTCTTAGGCTGCGCTGAAAATGTGATGCTATGCCCGAAAAAGCCTGGCGATGGCCCTAGGTTCTGCACAAGCTCCATGTTTCCCGATGCTACTGCCAGATGGCGTCCATATCTCACGCAGCGCCTCCTCTGTTTTATTAATGCCAGCCAGATGCGGCCGATTCAACATAGAGGAGGCGCTGTCTGAGGCAAGGCAAAACATAGTAGCACGGCCGGCAGAAGACCATCGTCTTTCGATGACATTTGCAACGAAGCACGCAGATACGCGGCAAATTTTTGTCTTTGACTGGCTCCCCATGGTCGGCTACCAAAACGTCCCCCCGTGGTGATTGCGCGGCAACGGTCAGTTCAATCAGAGGTGTCTGTCGTGAAGGATAGGACATGCTTCCGCAGTGGGCACCAGAAGGCGTCCACCGCAGAGGAGAAGGCCATCACCGATAGTTAGTTAAGCACGATGACCCCAAAATTGAGCCATGGGGACAAGCAGATTCTCTTTTCGAGTCTAGCCTTGCTCGCAGTACGACCGCAATTGAGCGCACTCCGAGTCTGCAGCCTGGCGAACACGGAAGTCATCGAAGAGGACCGCAAACATTGGAGGGATATCTCGGCACGCTTCATAAGTATACAGCTCGATCTTGTCGACGGCTATAGTGGTTGGCAGCTAGGCGACCAGGTCCCACGAGAGTGCATCAGCGGTAGTAAACTGTTCTCCAGGCACCTACTTCACGTCGAACTGGCACTCGAGGTGGCGAGGCTCGCGGTTCTAAGGAGCTTGACCAACGGCTTGTGATTGGTCTCAGAGTGAAACGAAAGCCCAGACGAAACACGTTGAGCCGATTAATGACCCAGGTGGTAGCCAGCGCCATTTTAATGCGAAGGCTTTCAAGGCCTAGTTGAACGAGTTTCGCTCTGAATCTCCAAGTGGCGTTCAACTGATACACCGTGACAAGCCACACGAAATTTTGTTGTGCATTGCAGTTGCGCACAAGCCAACAGCAAACGCGTTCGTCGGCTCGTCTGTCTACCTCTCCGAATGCCCTTCCTCAGCGTCCGAGGTGAAAACACAAGAGTCCACGCATCTGGTAGCAGAGAAGAACGCTAGTGCGAGCGCTGTCGGTGGTTTAGGGGCCTGGCGTCTATCGCATTGACTGCGGCGGCGGCTAAGGAAAACTGGCAAAACGACGGTCTCTAGTGCGCGCAGTACGGAACGTTCGAATAGACATATAGTTCGGTTGGTAAACTGTGCTTCGGCTACAAGGGTAAACAAGCCTAACCAACTAAACAAGCTTTCACTTGCATAACCGGGCCCAGCCGAACTAAGCCGCAGTCATTTTTTAGGAGCTTGCTCCTGAAGCTCGCGCCTTGTCTGGCGGCGAAGGCGGCGTTGTCGTGTACACTTCTCCGCTCAAGGCATGCTCAAGGCGCCAGCTTTCCGGTGATTTCAAAAATGCTCACTAGATGGCGGCGCCGCTCAAGGCGACGCACACCACTCTCGGCCACGTGCGCTTCCTTTCTCTTCGCCGGGAGCTCACGCAGTAACACTCTTCATTACCGCTCGGCAGCATGAACACCGCAGAAGCCAAGGAAGCAGCGCGGCGGGCTCCCCGCCCGAGCGCCGCATGTAATGTATATATAACAACGTTGTCACGTCTATACATGATGGTCCGAGATGTGTACGGAGGATTCGCGGGCTACCCGATCATCTCCGAGCAAGCTCATCTATCATTCACTTTGTAGATATGGCGGCGATTTTTTTTCGACCTGGCCCTGCCTTCCTTTTAAGGCGAAAGCCTTTAATATCTCATGCTCACGTCCGTCCATCCGTCCGTCCGTCCATCCTTCCCTCCGTCCGAGCCCTGGCACGGTGCCAGGTGGCCGCCGGGGCGCGTAAACGAACGCCGGTCGCGTCGGTATCTACAGCGCTCGCGCTTTGCTTGCGTAGCATCGCTGTGCCCAGCGTTTCCAATCATGCAAGGAGGGAGACGCGCGCATCCCGTTCCAATTCTGGTCGACCCCCTCTCAACGGACACAGGCGCTCATGGAACACACCTTGGAATTTACAAAGTGTCCGTCAATTTATGCACTGGAACGCGAATGACGTCTGCACGATGCGCAAAGCGCGAGAACATACGAACGCATGCGAACGGAGGCAGATTAGTCTCGCGTCTCGCTGCGATTCACGGTAAAAATTTAAAAAAAGAAATCACACACACATTACGTTTGTGTGCCATCCCACTGAGAATGTAAAAGAAAAAAGACATGACATAGTCAGACAAATGGCCACAAGATTTCGCCGAACACACTTTGAAATGTACAAAGTGTCCTTCAATTTTTTGTTTCTGTCAGTGCACGAGAGGCGTATGCAACTGGTCGGTGATCCACTGATGGCAGGTCTTGAATAAGCTCTGCCCCCCAGCCTGAAGGAACTGGCATCTGCGGAGACTGTGTTCAATAGTGGAGGGTTTTACCTTGCGAGGCAGATTTCGGAGGACAGCAGGGTCTTGAGCTTGTCAAATGCTGAGGCTTGTGCTGGTCCCCACGTCCAGGCTGCACTCTTGCTCAGGGGACTTCGGATCGGCGAGGTCGTCTGTCAGAGACTCGGGAGGAAGCGATCAACATTGTTGAGCATACCTAGAAAACGTTGGACACCATGAGCGTCCTGAGGAGCTAACCTGCGCTGAATGGCCGCCACCTTGTCTGCCCAAAAGCGATGCCTCTGGCACCAACGACGATGCCAAGAATCGTACGCTGGACACGCCGAAACTGCATATGGCAGCGTTGGCAGGTGACCTTCACTTATTGGAGACTGCAAAGGACTGCTTGTAGGCGTTGGCCGAGCTCTTCTGTGATGCGGCCAAACACGAGGATGTCGTCCATGAGGTTAACAAACCGGCCAACCCTTCCAGCAGGCGAGACGTCTGATGCTGGAAGTATCCTAGGGCGGACGTTCTGCCGAACGGGAGGCGGCAATAGTAGTATCTGCCAAAAGTAGTGATGAAGATCGTATATTTCTTGGAGTCGCGGGTCTGGCGTACTTGGTGGAAGCCTCGAGTTGTGAACAAATCGTAATGTTATCGAAGTAAGGCTAGCAATTAACTACTTTGAATCAGATCTCGCATAACTCTACACGCTAGAAGTCAACACCATGTACCTATATAGTTTCAAATAAGTGTTTCTCCTCCTCCTCTACAAAACGCTGGTGTAAAGGAATATGGCCGCACCTGAGAGGTGCCTCCCGTTCCGGAGGTACACTGAGAGACGAGGGCGCAGAGGCTTTTTTGTACATGTGTTTAGTGACCTCATGTCCGTTCCCTTTTTTTTTCGTCTATCACCTGGGTGGGGGGTACGCACAATCATAGGTCGGCGAACTCACTCATGAGTCGACTCACTCGGACTCCTCACTCAGACTCAGATTGAGCCGTGAGTCTGAGTCTGAGTGAGTCCGGGTGAGTAATATTCTGGTGAGTTTGAGTCTGAGTGAGTCTTGTTGAAGTAAATTTTCGTGAGTGTGAGTCCGAGCGAGTTCGGCTCAGGAAAATTTTGGTGAGTATGAGTCCGAGTGAGTCTGAAGCGCAAGATATATTTCTTGAGTGAGTCTGAGTGAGTTCCACTTTTTTTTGCCGACCTATGCGCACAATACTATGCGACTGTGCAGAAGCTAGACCCAGCAGCCCGGCACGAGCATATATAATCGCAGGTTTGATCCCGACATAATTCTGAGATGCTGCTGCATGGTTACTTTTAATCGCGACTTCTCTTCCATCTGAGTCAAACTCGATCGAGATCTAGATCACCGATCCGTATGTGCTAAAGATAATAGCATTTTAAATGAGAACGCATAGAATGTCGGACTCATTCTCGATTAAGCGTTGTACGTATATGTCATCATGTCGGCCGTACGCCTCTCCTTTATGGACATGGAGTCGGTAGTATTTACTATGTCAAAATAATTACTAGCCGAGAACATAACAGATTCATGAGCACATCATGTTTTTTGTCAAAAGATACACTGCTTTTGGAAATACTGTACGATTTGTTGTTCGTTTACCTGGGACGCTGATAAAGAATGGATGCGACATATATGACGAGCCCTCAGGGCCACCGTTCCGGTTTTTTTTTGTATATCTAAACAATGTCTGCAGGCTGGTACTGGAACGACGACTAACGCGATTTCACATATGTACAACTCTTGATCGAGCATGAAGTCGACATTCCACGCATTCTCATTAAAATGCTAATTGTCTTAATACATATCAACTAATCAATACTCTGCTCACCTACCCAACTCGTTCAGCAGTTTCATTTCAGAGTATGTGGTTAGAGTAAGCTGACGCCTGGCGAGCGCCCGAGCTCCAAGGGAAAGCAGGAGGCTTATGTTCACAATCACCACATGATCTTGGGAAATATTAGGTGCGTCTCGAACGATCTATGTACTATCGAACTTCACCATCATAACCACCATCACCTGGACGGCGCAAACTTCTGCGTGCCTTCGAGCTCGCTTTCGCATCGTACCATAATACCGGTGTTACGTGGGCACATTTGATCGCGATTACAGCTGATAAGAATCGAGGTTTGGCTGAGATGTTAGCGAAAGCACAATTAAAGGCGGCCATTCAGCAGCACCTCAGATTACGCAAGGACCAAACCTGTGATCAAATGTGATCTTGTATTTTCGTTGGGTGCGTGGCCCACGCAGTCATTCGGCGTTGTCCATAGCCTTGCGAGAAAAACGTATCGCAACTCCACTACTTTGAAACCTGCGGAAGTTTTTCGCACGGGCACCCAGCAATTCCCGTTCATAGAGTTCCTACTGCTCCGTTTACCAAAGCGTCACTGACGCCCATGTTTGAGGCAAGCATGTAGGGTTTCCCTGGCCCAAGTAGAATCTTGGTTAGGCAGATTGACAAACACGGTGTGCGACACGTGCAGTGCTTTTTACTGTGCTTTATGGACTTCCTATTTGTTACGGCACTTGAGATACGCGTAGTCTGCAGCGAGGTTCGTGAGGTTGTTTCCCCAATCAGATCTAATCACGCAGTTAGGCAGCGCCGCGCCGACGCAGAGGTGGCGCAGGGGAATTCGCTCACCCGGGGAGGTGGTGGCGCTCTCTCTTGCACCCTGCCGAAGTCAATCTCTTGTTTCCGTAGCGCATTAACTATTTCAAGTTAGCTAATGATATTTCTTCTTGGCTATTTGTGTTAATTATATCATTTTAGACCTTCTTTTTTCATTTTAACCAGAGTTTTAGCATAGCTAGCCTTGTTATGGCCTATATTGAGCGCTTTACTGTGAGCGTGATCACGCCACATGAGATGGTTGGACGACAAAAAAAAAAAAAGGAAAGAACAGCAATGAGATTCACGTCACAAAACACACGTGCAAAAGTAAAGTGGCTCCGCTTCCGTCCTTCACTGAAGCTCCGGGACAGGGAGACCCCGGGAGAGAAGTGGTTTTGTGCAGTCTGCCGTCTCATTCGCGTCGAGATCAATGCATAGAAAGGTATACGAGCCGTTTGCTGACGTCTAAAGAAATAGCCTGCGCGCCAGCGCTTGCGAACGCGCCCTCCCGGGCTCTTCATTGTCCAGCGTAGTGTTCGCGTCAGCCAACGGCTGCGGAAGTTGGCGATGCCAGGTTCGTCACGTTACGTCGACGCGAAAGCCGAACACTCTAAGCATAAAGCCCTTGTGCCTTCGGAAAAGTACTGATTTCTCTTGATCTACGCCTCCTCCTGTCCACCCAAACGATAGGGCGGGTGTGGTTACGTGGTAGCGCGCGCCCTTTTTCTTGGCATTTCGTTCCCTCCGCCTCTCGGAGGAAACGAAAACTCAAGCAACCTACTGCACAGAGGGCGTTTCCCGTCAGGTTACAGGAACAAGATGATCTTGATCATACAAGCACACAAGCCGGCCTGCCCGTTGAAGAATCAAAGCCCTTTGTTTATGGCGCTATTCCGTTGCTATGCATCCACGCTTGCTCCTGGATGTGGCGAATACAGCCCAGAGAATTTCAAACTGGTCCAGTATAGTTGTTGACGCTAGTGACTATGTGTACGAACGTAAAGTGCTGCGTAGTAATGTACGTAAAGTTGAGAGGGTCATTATACCATCTAGCTCCCTTAATTATTCGGTGAGTACCAATGGGTGAGTTGCCCCGTCGGCAGTATACGCTATAAACGAAAATATTGACGTGCAGTCCGTGATATAATTGGAGTGGTTACTTGGGTATGAGGAGAAATTGCTGCGTAAGCTGTCCTACCCAGTTATATCCTTCTGTGTAGACAAGCGTAGTGTCTGTACACATCAAGGCAACAGATGGCGAAGAAAAACCTGAACAACACGCTCAAATTTTCAGGGTGCACAAAAGTGCTTGAAACCCTTCGATATACTTGAATTTGAAAAGTACATTGTCAACGTCATTGAAAGTCCTGGATATTTTTCGCTGTCCTTGAAAACTCATGACATTCGGGATCAGCTCAGTCGAAAGCTTACAATGCAACATGACTTCTGGAATTAGGATCGATCCGTCAAACTTTACATTTCAGAGGCAATAGTTCAGCGCAAGTGCGCGGGCATTCTTTTTTGCAAGACTTGTACGGAAAGAAAAAACAGCGATAATGAAGTAAAAGACACTTAGTGAGCCTTCGGTACTGTCTCCCTTCCAGTGCTGAACTGCTTTCTTCACACCTTGTCGTACCGTTTGTGTCACTTCCCACCTGTGAGTCTGCTTTGTTTTGCTTTTTCGCTCTCTCTTTTTCTTTATTTATCTCCTTGAGGCTTCATTCTTTATCATGCCTTTTTGCTACTATTTCAATTGCCCTTCAAGCGAGTTCCGCACAAAATTATTCTTCTCTAACGAACTGAAGACCTGCTAATACTAGGAAAGTCTCAGTAAATGTTCTGAACATTTGTTGTGTGTTGTGATTTGGAGATTTCTACAGTTTAACGCGAATATAGGTATGTTAAAATTGCGAAAAACTGCAATTCAGTTTTCTTTTATTATTTCAAGAAAAGACCCTCCTTTGGATCCTGTTTTTAATCCTTGAAGAAACTGTACAGCGCCTTCAATATTCTTGAATTCCCTTCCTTGAAGCGTGCACGACCCCTCGCCTAAACACCACGTGCCTTGAGTGCAAGGCGCTAAGGAAGCGTTGTGTGAGTGAAAATTCAAACTAGTCTCTGTGTCAATCGTCTGTAATCAAATACAGGCAATGAATTCACGAATTGAGAGCGGAATCTCGTAGCATACTAAATCACGGAAAACTACATCGCTGACTGTAACCGCCCATCTTCCCTGGATATCTTCGACGCAAATTCTATTAGGCATGCAATCAAATAAAGAGGAAGTGAGATTGGTTATGTTTGCGTTGAGCAGATTCACTGTGTATATAACGCGCACTTCAAAGCGAATAGCGCGTCAATCCTCGTTCCCCCCATTTAAACTTCGCTTTATCGCGGTTATATGGTCGATGCGCATCTATTTGCCGTCTTGCAGACCAATATTTATACTGCGTAGAATATACAAAGTGACATGTTGTGAAAAAAAATGCGCTGGAAGTGCGTTCTGAGCGGGTGGCCGCAGAGAGAAGCGAGTGCGGTTGTTGGGCCGACAGGGCTTTAGGCCGACAGTGACGGCAGCGCCATATTGCGAGAGGAGAGAGAACGGCTCCAAATTTTCCCGCTGGATTTGGGCGGAGCTTGCAAAATGAATGAAATCGAGTGACGTTGATGTGAATCACCCGCTGATGGCTGCCACGATAGCACGCGCGCCAGCAATCACGACCACGTCATTAAAATTCAAAGTTCAAAGTTGCCGCTCGAGGGACTGACGACTGACGAGCTGCTGCTCGAGCGACTGCTAGACTGATTAAGGCTCAGTTTGTCTGAGAGGGAAGCTCCCTGCGGACGTCAATATGCTTCACCTTCGTGCTATCTGAAACAAATATGAGGATGACGTCATGACATCCGCTACAGAAGCAACAACGCCAGCGTAAAACAAAAACAATACGCAGACGACGAAGACATGTTGCCGAAAACTGGTATCTGGGGAGAGCAACGTTGTATAGACGCACCACACAAGGTGTCCCATCACGGCACTCCTTGCAGTTTTTGCAGTGGTATCCTGTAAGTACACATAACGTGAATATTAGTCAAAGGTGCAGCTGATCACATCGATATGACTGGGAAATTGGGAAAATGACATTACTGGTGACTGCAAAAAACTCGAATGCGAAAATTTTCAGTGATGTGTGTATGTATGTATATATATATATATATATATATATATATATATATATATATATATATATATATATATATATATATATATATATATATATATATCCACAAGGAAATAAATATTATTGCGAACATCTCAGGGCCGTCCAGGGGGGCCTGTGAAGCGGTCGGAAGCCTCTGGCTCCCGCCCCCGTCGTAGGCGAGGCCCTTGGTGGGCTCCTAGGAGCTCCTCCCCAGGACATTAATACAGTTCGTCTGACTGAATGACTGACTGACCTGTCTTACGGCCCGGAGGTAGTGGGTTGCTTCTTACGGATGATGATGCTATATGGTGTTTTGTGGCACGATGTTTTCTACATAGGTATGAGTAACCGCTGATTGAGCCAGTGCGTTGCCGCTACACATCTAAGGTTACGCTAATAAGTTTTGCGGCAAAACGTGCCAGATAGACGTTATGATCCAAGGCAGCACGTAACAAACACACTAACAATGTTCTGTAAGGTTGTCGCGAGCACGAAGAGACTACAATCTGCATTTCTAAACGAGAAAATAAAAAGATATTGCCTACCGGAATTAGTCATAATACGAAGGAAAAAAATGTTTCAGGGGCTTAGCTCGGCTATGCCAGGATATACGTAGCGTTAGCAAAGGTTCATCTGATTGATCATTCTTAGCTTTCCCGATTGTCTAGATTGTCCTTAAGATTAGCTTGATCATCATGCTTACTGCTGCTCCAATGACACACACTCTGGTATACGTATTATGTGGCACATGTATATTTATTTTTGCTCAGCGTCAGGTTGCTCGTCTATTGCCACAAAGACGGCTCGGTGATCAGTGAAGTAACACGCTACCGTCTCTATGACCCCAACACAGTATTTGGAATTGTCTGTCTGTCTCTGATCGACAAGATCAATGGTGCTTCCCCATTGGGTCGTCTGTGCAGTTGGAAGACTGGCTAAGTTGAGGTTAAACGTGTCCTTCAAAGGAACACAAAGAGAGTCTGGAGCACGATTGAAGTCACCAGCCACCACACACAGTTCACTTGCTGCACGACTAGGTATAGACGTAGCCACTGCGTGTATGGCTATACCACACTGGCAAACGCCAGTCAGAAGCGCAGCGGCTCCAGCGCAGTGTCAGACGGCGACTGCACAGCGAAGGCGAATAACTGCACGCGCGCGCCGGCGCCACTGCGTCTACCACGGCTACGACGTCACTCCTCTGGAATGCGCAGACCGGCAGCGGTGAGTCGTGCGCGGCGGTGGCGGAGTGCGCGGGAGGTGCCGGCTCCGGTGCGCCAGCTGTGTGGCATCACTGATCCTCGCGCATGCGCAGCACGGCTCTTGATGAGGCGCGTGAAACGGGCCTTGGCTAGGCCAGTGTAGCTAACGCTACAAAATAAGCTCAAATTCGTCTTCCAAGTGTGGTGTAGCGGTAACGTGTCAGATTCAGAATGTGTAGGGCGTCAAGGTGGTGGGTCCTCCCGCGCACTCATTGTTTTTTTAGGCGCGAAGCTCCTCTTAGTCTAACCTTGTCACGCGTCAGGCGTAACCGGCAGTATCTCCCGAACAGTATAATAGATGGCACTGTCTCATAGAAGTACATACAAACTGCAGTTGAGTGATGATATTCTAGATGGCGCTGTACCGCTACTCTTCGATTGGCTGCTGCGCGGGCTGTGCCTGGGTGCGCTGGGAACGAGTGCCTCTCTCAGTCTCCTGGATCGTCGCCGTACGTGTCGGATCGTTGGTGGGGCATGGACGAAGCGGAGCGGCGGGCGCGGAGGGCCGCGGCGGCTCGTGCTCGTCGCCAGGATACCGCGGTGCGAGCCCGAGAAGCGGCGGCGAAGCGAGCGCGGCGCCTGGCGGATCCCGAGACGGTGCGCGCCAATGACGCCGCGGCGCAACGTGCACTCCGAGCAGCGGACCCCGAAAGGCGAGCCCGAGAAGCGGCGGCGAAGCGAGCGCGGTGCCTGGCAGACCTTGATGGTGCTCGTGCGCGGGAAGCGGCGACCAAGCGGCGCCAGCGGTCTCACATTCAAGGAGCCGACGCGCGGTTCGAGTGGGAATTTCTTGCTCATTCGTTTGGCCACAGTTGCAACGTGTGTGATGGACTTTGGTTCGATAATAACCTCACCGCGGTTTCTGGCATCAGGAACGAGCAGAATCGGGCTGCCGCCATCGCCGTGTTCCGCCGCGAGTTTTCCGGTGGCGAGCTTCGCCCACCTCACCATCATTCACCTCGTGGATATGCTGTGATTTTTTTTCGTCGCAGTGCTTGTGTTTCAGCCTTAATTACGTTGTGGGCCTGACCAAAACTTTTAAAAACAATATAAAATCTCAATTTCTGGCATTAACGGGTGTCCCAGTGTGCAGCGCGCCAGCGTCCAGCGTGCCTCGTGCAGCGTGCCAGCGTCCCAGTACCCAGCGTCACACTAGTCCAATAATAAGGTATGGGGCTGGGACAGCGCCAGTGGGTTTCCCAATACGGACATCATCTACCACATATTTACCAAGTCTGTGTCGCACAAACTGGGTACTTCTAGATCATATTGTAAGGTTATCTTTTGGCAAAACCTGCATGCTTGTGTAATTCCACAATCTAACGCAGACTTAACCAATCCGAAAATAATAAAAAAATGGCGAAGCTTGCACTACGCCGTCCAAGGCTTGAACTAGCAATACTGGACGATTCTCAATACTAATCTGGTTGCTTCTAGGTTGGTTTCTATGGCTTTAGCTAGGTGATGCTAGGTTGTTCTTTTGTTGATTGTCAGCGCAGACAGGTTTGAGTTGAACCACAGACAGTCACAGACACGACACGAATGTCGAAACTTCAGAGACAGAAACTCGCGCTGGAAACCAAGCGTTTGCGCCTCTCGTAGATCTACGGCCTGGTCGTCGTTGGCGTAGGCCTTGCATCGCTTCGGGATCTTCTCGCAGCCGCCGTTGCCTTTCCCGATCCCTTAGTGTTGGGCAAACGGTTGCCTTCTTCCTTTTATTGCGGTAGCAATTATATGGGTACTCTCGGTGCATTTCTGCCGCCGCTGTCATGCCTAACATATGTATAGGTATGTATCTATGCAAAAAAACCAAAGAAAAATTAACGGCAGCTTCGCCCTAGTTGTGCGAAGCCTGAAGGAGTGCGGAGCTGGGCAGCCTTCTTTGTTTCTCTTTGGTTGTCTCTTTCTTTGCACCTCTCTTTCTTTTCTTTTTTCTCTTTTCCAGTTTTCTATGTGTTTCCTCTCTATATTTCTATTTATTTCTATTTTTTTCCTAGTTTTTTCATGTCTTTCTCTCTGATGCTATTTCTCTTTTGCTTCCTCTTTCAATTATTATATGCGGTTTGTGTTGTCGTGTTTCTCTCCCCGCAGTAGCCATGTCCGCGCTTTCATCATCACCAAGGCACTCAGAGAACAAGAGGAAGGATACTTAGGCGCGAGCGCGCGCTCAGTATGCTACAGTTGGCTATGTATTGTGTAGTTTTGTCTGCGTTATTATTATCATTAAGGCGCTCGAAGAACAAGAGGATGAAGACTTCTCTTTGGCGCGAGCGTGCGCTCTGTATGCTACAGCTGCCTCCAAGCGACGACGACAGCATACGACAGCCTGGCCCCCTGAAGTGCACATCACTTGAAATAAATCAGAAGAAGGAATTTCGAAACACCCGACCACGGATTCGAACAGCGACCCTCAATCCGCAGCGCGCCGCGTCGGACAACTCTACCGCGCACCATGCTTGCTCCGGCAAAGCAACGGCAAGCTATATATATGCACCATTTACCACTGGCGGTACGAAGATCTCGGAAGAGCTTGAGCGTGTTGTTTACGTTGCGTTCCTACATTTTATTTCAATTTGAAAACTACCCCTTGAGACGCGCACGAACAAGTGGCCCCTTTTTATACCCACTCGGGATTGGAAAGAAACAAAAGAACGCCGGGCACACCTTGCGTCAGACGGCACCGCTTGGCAGGCGACACAGAGACGTCAATCCACACGCAGCAGTTTAAAAGAAAAAAATTGACGGCAGATCCACGAGGTGAATGATGATGAGATTGGGCGAAGCTCCTGGAAGTAATCATCGGTTAAACCGTGAAATTTCTTCCGTTAATTCGCCCGATAAAAATGACGTGAAACGATTGATTAAATGTTTTATCAAACTTTTATTGCTGGTTTCCGTTGTCCTTTCATTATGACCGCTTTGTGGTCGGTGAAATGTAAGCTAAGTGGTTCTTGCACTGGTTGCAGCGGCATCCTTATCCATACGAGCACACACCGACGGCAACGAGCATCGTCAACTACAAACCTGTATCGCGATATGGTTTTGATTATAAAACCCTTGCTTTAGAAAACACCTGGCGTCTTTCGTTAAGCAGCTGGCGTCTTTTCGTTTTGCTTTAGAAACATCTGGCGTCTTTTCGTTTCGCTTTTAGAAAACATCTGGCGTCTTTCGTTGGTTTATTTCATCAATCAACGGCGTTCTGAACAAAATTTTTATTGTTTAATCACGCACAGGAGAAATCTCACCAGGCACTACCTTGGAGGTAAACAATGGCTGCTACTGGGAATGAGAGACAGCAGAAGTCGGCTTTTTTTTTAACGTTTCCTACTGGAACATGCCAATGGCTGCTAATGGGGAATGAGAGACAGAAGAATTCGGCTTTTAGTTAACGCGCACGCTGCGAATTTTTTATTGTTCAACAACGCACAGGAGAAATCTCCCACCGGCACCACCTTGGAGGTCAAAGCGTAAGACTTGTTACGCACTACTACTACGACTACGACAACGACGGGGGACGAACGGGTGCCGCTTTAAGGAGCTTCGCCCCTAAAAAATTACACCATCTCCCGCTAAAGGGAACCATGTGTAGATGTGAAGCAGCGGGCGCTAACGCTTACACTGGCGGCGGCGTTGACGCTGGCGCTCATCGCAGCGTTGCGCAGGAGAGAAAACTGGGGAGGCGCAAAACAGGCAGTGATGGAGCAGTGTTTCCTACTGGAACATGCCAATCGCTGCTAATGGGCAATGAGAGACAGAAGACTCCGACTGGACACAGAGACCCGCACTCCGCTTTTAGTTAACGCGCACGCTGCGAATTTTTATTGTTCAACAACGCACAGGAGAAATCTCCCACCGGCACCACCTTGGAGGTCAAGATCCATTGCCATATATACGGGGTGGCCAGTGAACGGTTGTGCAGCGCGAGCAGTCGGTTTTTTCAACCAAGAAACTCGCTAGCAGACGCTGCCTGCGTCGGCGTCGCGAGGCGAGAGAGCGGGGAGCGTAGGAAAGAAGAGAAAGGGGGGTGACACGCATGCGCAGTGGGATTGTGAACGCCGTGGGCAGGGATGTGTAGAGGAGAGAGGGGGGGGAACGTAGGA
This sequence comes from Rhipicephalus appendiculatus, assembly GCA_030522465.1. Taxonomy (NCBI): domain Eukaryota; kingdom Metazoa; phylum Arthropoda; class Arachnida; order Ixodida; family Ixodidae; genus Rhipicephalus; species Rhipicephalus appendiculatus. Next base: position 23,590 of record JALIZH010023123.1, read on the forward strand.
GAGGAGAGAGAGGGGGGGACGCGCATGCGCAGTGGGAGTGTAGACGCCGCGGGCAGGGATGCCTAGAGGAGAGAGGTGGGAGTGTAAGAGGGGAAGAGAGGAGGGGAGGCGCATGCGCAGTGAGGGTGTGGTTGCCGCGGGGAGGCATGCCTAGAGGAGAGAGAGGGGGGAGCGGAGGTTTTTTTTATTTTTATTTTTTAAAGGGTTTGCGCATGCGCTGTAAGGGTGGGCACGTGGCACACCACCACCACCACCACCGGATTAAGCTTCGCCATAAGATGCTTCACATCTAAAAGAAATATCTAAGAGCTTCGGGTTCTACATAGTCGACTCATACAGCGTGCTGCTCAAACACAAAGACGTGAGTGAATGAGTGACAACTTTATTAGAAGTTCAATCCGGTGGTGGTGGTAGTGGTGGTGGTGGTGTGCGTCCTGACCACCCTTACTGCGCATGCGCAAACCCTTTCAAAAAAATAAAAATAAAAAACCTCCTCTCCCCCTCTCTTTCTGGGCATCCCTTCCCGCTGCGACCACACCCTCACTGCGCATGCGCGTTCCCTCCCCTCTCTCCTCCACTCCCTCTCTCCCCCTCCTATGAACCATGCGTAGATGCTTCACATCTACACATGGTTCCCTTTAGCGGGAGATGGCGTAATTTTTGTGGTCCTAAAGTAGCAGAGGCTGGACGGGACCGGAGGCCCCGCTAGCTCAGTCGGGGGGGGCTCCACCCAGGAAGGTGCCGGGAGGTGGAGCTTCTCGGCGATGTCCCGGGCCCTCTGGACGGCCAGGAGTTGGTTGCTGAGCTCCGCGCTGCGCATGTCAGCCTCCCAGGAATGTTTGTCCGGTAATTCTGATCCCGAGTTAAAGGGTCACAGTCAGAGATTATGGACAAAATTGAAGTGTGCGTGATTACAGCGCTGACAGTAACGTGAAAAGTCTGGGTCGATTCTATTTAGAATGGCTGGTGTGATGCACGTTTTCTTCTGTAGTTGTCGATGTGTGACCGCTTGCGCTTTAGTGAATTTAGGGTGGGGAGGGGCGAAGACCGCGCCCTAGTTTGTGAGCTGAGGTGATCCAGTGAAAGGACATTAATGGATCCTAGAAATTCATGCATTCCCCTTCACTTCCCGTCTAGAGGGCCGGTGACTGCCGCGGGTAGCGAGTTCGAGTGCTAGCTGGTAAGCCCTCGCGTTTGGGTTGCCGGATGGGGAGGACAGGATGTTACCCACCGTGGGCCGGGAACCGTACGATGTGTGTTAAAGGGGTCTTCCCCCTCGTTAGCCGCCGCAGTCGTCTTATTCGCAATGCTAGCGGCTGCGGTTGAGACGAAGCCGGGTGAGAATGATCTGATGGCAGTTGGCGAGTCTGAAAAGGTGGTGACGTCCCTTCGTTCTTGCAGAGCTGCCACAATAGCCAGTTCCGCGGCTTCGTGAGTCAAGCTGGTGACCACCGTGGCCGCGTTGACTAGTGATCCCTTATCATTGACCACTGTGACGACATAAGCATCCTTCTACCAGTATTTGGCTGCATCGACAAAATGGTGGTTGAGCTGCAGCGCACCGTCTTCCCCAGGATGGCCTCGGCTCTTGCTCTTCTTCGCCCTTCATTGTGCACGGGGTGGGTGTCCCTGGGTACCGGGTCGACGCAAATGTTTGCTGTTCGTTGAGCTTCAAAGAGCTCCGTTGCTGTCCTTGTGCAGTCCTAGCTGCAATAGCCGCTCCGTGTGGGTGGTTTTTGGAAGACTTAAAACACCTTTCACCCTTGTCCTGATAACACAAAGACGCAACTGTCACAATTGTTAGTTCGCGCTTGTCCTGTGTAAACCTGTGCGTTCTTTCCAAGCTTCCTTCTTTGTGCTTCAGCGGCATGCTGCAAGTCTTGAGCTGCTTGTCGTTCTTCGGGTGACATTCACATTTCTTGCTATCGCTTTCATTGCTTCACCCTTGCAGCGAAACTGTGATATTTTAGTACACCAGTGGTGAGTACTGGGACTTAATCCAATTTCTATGGCACATATCCGTTTAGGGTGATGCTAGTTTTCTGATAGGCCACATGAATTTTTTCGGCACATACCCGTTTGTTGGGCCATCTGTGGCTTTCTTCATTTTTAATGGACCAGAGGAGAGTAGTGGGATTTTCCAATTTTTTGAGGCTTACCTGATAGGCCACACAGGATAGGTCAAACAAATGACGGTTGCATTAAACAGCTGTGCTACAAAACTAATGCCTATTCGAATGGAGCCCTTTTCAGGCTCTTTTGAATTTAAGGGACACAGTTTGTGTCATGCATTTCTTCTTCCCTAGGTGTATAAGAATAGAATGCGTTCCGGCAAATAAAGTATTACTCCTTTGCGTTTGTTATGAAAAACGTAAATATCTGTTTTGAGTGAAAATACTGAAAAACATACTTATTCATGAGTAAACAAAAAAAAGCTTGGGCTTCCTGAGCGCACACCGCCACGACACAAGTAGGAAGGAATGACACTAATGGCGTATATAGAGGAGGTTACATTAATTTGCGAAATAAGCTTACCTCCGGTACTGCCCGCAAGATACATGGCAGGAAGCATAAATAAAATCAGAAATGAAAACGCAGTATTCATCACCGGTTCTTTTACTTGTCCATTGAGCAGAGTTTGCTATATGTTGGCAAGTTGCGAGATCGTCTCTACAGTACTGTCACCTACAAGAATATGAGGAGGTGAAAGTGAATTGGTAGTAGATCAAATCCTTAGATGTACCGCTATACAAGAATATCTCTCAAGGAATAAGAGCTAGCAAAAGCTACATACGGGAAATAAATTGCATAAATTGACAATTTCTGAAACAGCGGAACATCGACAAATACTTGAATCATATCGAAAATAACATTCCTGGCTAAAGAACTCACTATCATATGAATACATTTTAAGATCCTAGAGCTATGCATCAGCACAATGTATGGCCTATTCTTTCGCACCTTATGAGTGTTGGGTCATGCAAAATTTTCCTTACTCCGTTTTTTCAATGAAATAACATAAGTCAGCAATTGTAGGCAATGTGTTATTTGCTATAAAACAAACTGTCGAATGAAAATGTAGTTGGAGCCGGTGTTGCGAGTAGAAGGTTTGTATTTGTCAGCGCATTGTGTTCTGACCAAGACAAGTCATCTTGTCAAACATCGAGACCACGAGTCATACGTGTTTGACAATTTGTTTTAACACGATAGCGTTAATGAGCACTTTTCGCAAAAATTCCGACTTCGGCGTCGGTGTCGGCGTCGTTGGTTGTGAGCGAAAAATCATCATCTTGTCTGTGATCGAAAAATCGAGATAGATGCAAACAAAATAAATAATAAAAATTTCCGGGTCCGAGTGAGGGTCGAACCCAGGCCGTCTGCATGGCAACCAGGTGTTGCACCACACAGCCACGCGTCTGTTTGGAAATACAGCAAAAATAACTTCCTCTACTTGGAAATGCAGTGAAAATAACTTTCATGCTTTACAAACTCAGGCGTCCTGTATACAGGCGTCACAATACAACATGTAATGTAGCAGTAATATTGCGTGGTTCAAGCGTACATTGCCATCGGGTGTCAGAACATGTGAATATCACAACGACATCGTGGTTTAAAGCCGGCCACCCGTTACAAAAGGCACACACGCACCTGCGCGTATTCTCTTAAGACCCCGTAGTGGGCACATAGCAAGTTCGAAAACATTTCACGCGCATAATTGCTCGTGGTTTGAAGCACGCTGCCCATTAGATGGTATGCACTAAGTGATTGAGGTACGCACTAGGGACAGGTTATCGCTATCGCAGTCAACTCTTAAAGGCGAAGCTTAAATGTCCCCCAATTTTTCCTTCAAGCCTCCATCTTGCTTTTAATTTCTCTTTTGCTTGTGTTGCTTTGGGACATTGCAATATGTTTGAAACATTTTTGGAACCATTGTTTTCGTTATTAGCATGATTTTAAGACTAAGATCAAAACTTGAGGAACTCCCGCATTGAAAGAAGAGAAGGCCATATTGTCACGTGGTCGGGACGTCGACGAAGGCAGCAGTCGGCGTGTCCAAGTTGAAACTCTTTATTTGGCCGAACTTGTGGCCGGAAAACTGAAAGTCAAACTAGAGCAAGCAATGCCCGCTGTGCACTGATACACTGATAGCGGCGAACACAGCGTCGGCCGTCGATAAAACTGATCATCATTGGGACGCGCCGTCTTTTATACAGCATGCGTCGAACTTCCCAGTCTTATCACTTGTGGTCGCGCAAGCTCTGCAATAATCTTGAGTGTTCGCGTGCTGTGCGCAACGTTACAAAAACGATCTACTACAAACGCGAAGCTTCTCGAACACTGAGGCGCAATCTGCGCCGATCATTGATCAGAGTCTTTGTGGGTTTAAACCGAGCACATCAAGATAACACGCATGGCAATGCCCCCCCTCTGAAAAAGCATCGTCCCGTTGCTTCTACAGAAGATGGAATAGAGCAAGAAAGTGAAATCAGTAATAAATAGAAGCAAAAAAGTACAACAGTAAAGCAAAAAATTTACAGTCCTCATGTTCACTATCGCGTGTAATACGGCTTGAGGCGCACGACATGGACGACTTCAGGTCGTGCACGGCGCCGTTGAGAGTTCGTTATGCCGTCCGGGACAACCTCTTAGTCCAGAATGCCTAGACGTCGAAGCACTTTGTATGGCCCGAAGTATCGGCGAAGAAGTTTTTTTACAGAGTCCACGTCGACGTATTGGTGTCCAGACCCACACATGGTCGCCAGGCTGGTATTCCACGAAGCGTCGTCGAAGGTTGTAGCGATGGCTGTCAGTCTTTTGCTGGCGCTGGATACGCAGACGGGCGAGTTGTCGAGCTTCTTCGCTGTGCTGTAGGGTAAGATGGCATCCCACGTCTTGTGCTCGACGTCGACGTACATGGCCAGCCTGTCAGCGATGGTCTTGTTGAGACGTTCGGTGAGACCATTAGTCTGTGGGTGGTAGGCGGTGGTCCAGCGGTGGCTTGTCTGGCTGCATCTCAAGATCACCTGAGTTAGCTCCGCTGTAAAGGCCGTGCCTCTGTCGGTAATGAGGACCTCTGGGGCGCCATGACGCAGGATGGTACCCTCAACGAAGAACTTTTCTACCTCTGCGGCGCTGCCTTTGGGTAGGGCCCTTGTTTTGGCGTAGCGGGTAAGGTAGTCGGTAGCTACGATGATCCACTTGTTTCCCGACAGCCGACGTCGGGAACGGCCCCTGTAAGTCCATGGCGATTTGCGGGAACGGTCGGGGAGAGGTGGTTCAATGAGCTGCAAAAGTCCCGCTGGCCTTGTCGGCGGTATCTTGCGTCGCTGACAGTCCCGGCAAGTCCTCACGTAACGACTGACGTCGGCGGTAAGGCGTGGTCAGAAGTACTTTTCTTGTATCTTCGCGAGCATGCGGGAAAAACCGAGGCGGCCAGCCGTCGGGTCGTCGTGCAGGGCATTCAGAATTTCTAGTCGCAGTACCGATGGTACAACGATAAGGTAGCTGGCTCGGGCTGGAGAGACGTTCTTCTTTACGAGGACGTTGGTTTTCAAGAAAAAGAATGCCAATCCTCGCCTGAATATTTTTGGGACAACGATGGTCCTGCCCTCCAGGTATTCCATTAGACCCCCTCAGCTCCGGGTCGGCTCGCTGTTCTTCGGCAAAGTCGTCGGCACTAATGGTTCCCAAGAAGCTGCCATCATCCTGGTCGTCGGGTGGCGGTGGGTCGACGGGGGCTCGAGACAGGCAGTCGGCGTCGGAGTGTTTCGTTCCGGACTTGTACACGACGGTAATGTCGAATTCTTGAAGTCTTTGGCTCCACCGTGCGAGGCGACCTGAAGGGTCCTTCAAGTTAGCTAGGCAACACAAGGCGTGGTGGTCGCTCACAACTTTGAAAGGCCTGCCGTGGTGGTAGGGGCAGAACTTGGATGTTGCCCAGATGATGGCAAGGCACTCCTTTTCTGTTGTAGAATAGTTGGCTTCCGCCTTGGATAGCGACCGGCTAGCATAACTGATGACTCTTTCCAGTCCATCAGATCTCTGCACAAGCACGGCGCCGAGTCCAACACTGATCGCGTCGGTGCGCACTTCTGTTTCGGCGTATTCATCGAAATGCGCAAGTATCGAAGGCGTTTGTGGCGTCGTTTAAGATCTTCAAATGCTTCGACTTGCGCAGTTTCCCACTTGAATTCCACGTCGGCTTTCGTGAGGTGAATTAGCAGCTCGGGGATCCTTGAAAATTCATTGACGAAGCGTCTGTAATAGGCACACAGGCCCAGAAATCGGCGCACGGCCCTTTTTCAGTGGGCGGCGGGAAGGCGGCGATGGCAGCTGTTTTCCGCGGGTAGGCGCGAACTCCTGACTTGCTGATGACGTGGCCCAAGAACAAGAGCTCCTCTTATGCGAAGCGGCACTTTTCTGGCTTCAGGGTTAGTCCGGAGGTCTTGATTGCTTAAAGTACAGCTTCAAGGCGCCGGAGGTGTTCGTCGAAGTTTGAGGCAAACAAAACGACGTCGTCCAAGTACACGAGGCACGTCTGCCACTTTAAGGCCAGCCAGTACTGTATCCATGACACGTTGGAAAGTTGCAGGTGCCGAGCAAAGGCCAAAGGGCATGACCTTCAACTCGAAGAGGCCGTCCGGTGTTATAAAGGCAGTCTTCTCTCGGTCTCTGTCGTCGACTTCGATTTGCCAATAGCCGGTCTTGAGGTCCATCGATGAAAAAGTACTTCGCGTCGTGGAGTCGGTCCAGGGCATCGTCTATGCGTGGAAGAGGATACACGTCGTTCTTCATGATTTTGTTCAAGGCGACGATTATCGACGCAGAAGCGTAGGGTTCCGTCCTTCTTCACTAAAACCACGGGTGACGCCCACGGACTCTTGGACGGCTGAATGATGTCGTCGCGTAGCATTTCGTCGACTTGTTTCTTCACGACCTCGCGTTCACGCGTCGAAACTCGGTACGAGCTCTGTTGAACTGGTCGGGCACTTTCTTCTGTTATGACGCGATGTTTCGCGACTGGGGTTTGTCGAATTCTTGACGACGCCGAGAAGCAGTCCTTGAATTGCACGAGCAGGGCTTTGAGCTGGTCTTGCTTGACCATCGGAAGGCTCGGGTTAACGCCGAAATTTGGTTCGGGAGCTCGATCCGTCGAAGCAGATTCGGCAGCATCGAAGAGGACGAAAGTATCGCTGGCGGCCACGCACTCATCGATGTAGGCGACCGTCGTACCAATGTTGAGGTGCCTATATTCATGGCTATACCTCTTGCGACGCAAATTTGACGGTTCAGGAGTAGGTGCTGATCGCCCTCGATGACGCCTTCAAGGTTCGCGCTTTTTTCTCGGTGTCGGCGGAAATAATGACGCTGAAGAGCGACGGAACGGTCACCTGCTGTTCTGTCTCATTCAATACATGGTTTCCTGGCGTCGCGTGCGGCGGGAGAGGCTTTTTAGCGGCGAAGCTCTTAAGGGTGTGGGTCTGTCCCTCCTCTGTAGTTGTCGTAGTAGTAGTAGGTAGGTAGATAGCCACGTATAGTCGAATGTACCCACTCCACGTGATAAAGATGACGATGACGCAGTATAGTGGAATGCACCCACTACACGTGATAAAGATGACGATGACGGAGTATAGTGGAATGTACCCACTACACGTGATAACGATGAAGGATAAGCGCGTTCCAGTGTAGTGGAATGTACCCACTACACGTTATAACGATGATGATGACGCTGATGACCATGAAGTATAAGCGCGTTCCAGACCACACATTCTCTTCCTGCCATGGATGAAAACGATCGAGCTTCGCCCACTCTTCATCATTCACTTCGTGGATATGGCGTGATTTTTTAGGGGCGAAGCTCCTTAGGGCGTAGGCTAGTCCCGCGTCGTTGTCGTCGTAGTAGCCACCCCTGTGCGATGACGATGACGCTGCCATCACGGCACAGCACATGGAATGTACCCACTATGCGTCATAACGATGACGCTGATGACGATGAAGAGTAAGCGTCGTAGCCACCTCTAGGTCTCACAATGACCACTAGATGGCGCTGCGGTGCCAGCTAGTGATCGACCACATGCAACCCACAACCATCCGAGGAACCTGCATCGGTCTCATCTTTGGAAACTTCCCACTATGATCCATCCAAGAACCCCTATCCCTCCACTGTCATCCTAAACACTGAGCAGCGTTTAGGATGACATAGCTCGCAGGATAAGTCCAGTAATTGGTGGTGACTCTCGCCGTGCAGACTCCAATCGCCGACACGGCACAATATCATCCGGCGAACATCCAGGGGATATTTCACTTTGGGTGTTCAGTGTTCCAGCGGACATCCATTTACCTCCGTAATGCAACCGAAGAACATCCACTGGATGATTCGTAGCCAGACCTTTTAACCTTGATAGACAGGTCCCTGGGACAAATAAATCTGGATATTCGGATATTCATTTTAGAACGCTTGCCGGACCTATAAATCTTTCAGTGGTTACTTTTTACTCGCTTTATTACTACTAAAGCGATGCAGAATTTCGTGTAGCAGCTTGGGTGTATTGGTAATCCATGTCGAAGGAAATACAGCGTGAAAGATATGGGGGGCACGCAGAGCCCTGTGTGTTGGTCGATTTTTGTGCCCGTTTATTTCGCACTGTATATGCTTTCTAATGTTCCTGCAGCATTTTAGGGCAATAGATTTTAAACTTGCATGCACTCCTGAAAACAGAAATATGTTATTTAGTACTTTTATTTGGGAAAATGTAAAACAGTAATAACACGGAGGTACAGAGTAGAGATCATGAAAATACATCTGCAAAGTTGTAGAAGTAGCAACACATCGTTATTAGAATAATCAGTGTTGGTATTTTAACACATGCATGTTGTATGCAATACAACTAGACTGCAGTTCTTTTAGATTTCGCTAAGTACTTATTAAGTAATCTGTTTTACAATAAATATATAAAGTGTTTTACATGCAAATTCAAGAGTACATTTTTCTGTGATTTAAAAAAATCTCTTCATTTAATGCATAAACAAAGTGCCGAATATAAGTCAGTAGTAATTTTACATAAGAACTAGAGATGCCCCCAAAACAACACAAAATCAATCTTTTAGGAACAGAATCTTGTCTCCTGTTGAACATCTTTTCAACAAATCTTTGCTACTATAATGCACCCTGCAGCTCATAAATAAGCCTCTAGAATACAGTTCTTCCAACATAACTTTTTTTCCAAAATGCGAAACTCGGAGCACTTGGGCGGTGCAACCTGCAGCAGTTGTCTGTAAAATACAGGTCTTGCAACAGAACTCTTTTTCAAGATGCAAAACTCAGAACAATGAGGAATTGAGTTGCTTGGATACACTCTGCAGTATGAACATATATTGCAAAGGTTCAGAGCATCCTTCATGGCCAGAACATGAATCAAAGGTCTAAAGTTACATCACCTGATCGATATGCAACTTCAACACAAAGCATCACTCTGAAAATTATACTGGAAAACTTAACAAGCACTTAAAAACACCTGTGGAACAAGGGTGAAAGGATGACATTTGGATACACAATTGTACTTGCATAGAATCGGTAACACGTTGTAAAAACCTATGTTGATCTCGGCCCTTGAATAAATCTTAAGGGTCGGAACGAAAACTACAGCATATGATTATATAAATAAAAGAAACCTTTTGCAAGCAAAACATTGTTACACAAAAGGGCTGCAATACTCTAAAACCTAAAACTGCTAGAACTGTAGAACTAGAATGTAACTGACAAAACCAATCGCCTTGTGCTGGGGAAACAGACAGAACCGCAAATTTCCATAGCGAACTGAAAGAAAAACTGAGAATTAAGAGCAACTTATAGCCTCTAGCATACAACTTCGGCAATTTGTAATGGTGGCACCTTGAAAACGTGGTTCTGGTTCAAGACCATGGTTGCTCGAGTGTAACTTATTAGGGAACCAAAATGCAAATGGCATGTTATGAACAAGTAATTAAAAGTATTTTCAACAGAACTAAGCTACGTACATAGCTACACAGCTCAGCAACAGTATGAAGTAACATGCAAACTGTGGGACTAAAATACAACTCACAGGAAAAGAATGCTGACATTGCAGAGTATGAATTTAAATGGTGCACTGACGATGCAGCACATATACATATAATTAAATGGTGATAATACTGATGGTACTGTGTAAAGAAGAGCACTAAAACACTTCGTGGGACAAAAGCGCGACAACTGACGTTGGGACATAATCTCTTAAAGAAATTCTGCGATTAGAACTAATTCATCGCGTTTGAGTGCAATTTCTGGCATTTGTATAAAACTCACTGGAAAACAAAATTTATGAGCAAAACGCAAATATTTGGTTTATTCTAACGTGAAGTTTAAGCTACCTAAATTATAATTGGCATTTATCATTAAAGGTAAAGGGGGCAAACAGAGACATAAGAGAAGAGAAAAATCCAGAACAATTTCATACAGTCAACTGAAAGGGTGCGATGCGGGGAAAAGAATGTAGACACCGAAACCTATCTGCGCATGTACATATATGAAAATGTCGCAATCAGGCACACGGGCGTGTGCCTGATTGCGACATTCCCGTATATGACATACAGAAGAAATTTCTGAACAGTTATACCTCGTATTGGAACCGCATATGCGCTTGATTGGGGGGGGCCACCATACCTGCGCATGCGGAGATAATATTTTGTGTCTACTTTTTTCCCACTGCAATGCTCACTTTCAGTTGATAGTCTGGAATTTGTTTTTTTTCTTCTATTGCAACCCTGTTTGCATGCGTTACCTTTTACGATGAATGTTCAGTTGAAGAAAACTCGCGAAGCTGGATTGGACACCGTGGATGCTCTTGAGATGTGCGCCACTTTAATTCACCACATGAAGACTTAATTAGCTGAGACTTTCCGGCCCGCGCAGTCACTCATCTCCACAGGAACTTCACAGATGCCACTTTCTGTGACACTTCAAAACGGCGCTGGTGGAACAACCTAATAGAGAAACAGAATTTATTAGAAGATATGCAGTAAAGTTGGCTTTAGGTATGTCATGTGGCAGGCTAAAGTGCTTAGACTGAAAGAAAAAAAATACGGTTTTGTGGGAAAGTGAGGATAAGCACTTAAATTTTATAATGAAGCAATTAAAAACTATTTTATCGTAAGTAGAGTCGAGAGTCAGCCTTTTTAACAAGAAAATTTGAAGCTCCACAAAGAGAAAATGTTGAAATTATACCACTAGACGAATCACAGCAGCTGGGCAGAACAAAAAAAATCGTCGACATACAGAGGAGGTCAAACACATGGCAACTTGAATTTCCAATGTGATGGTTATTTTGATACCCTGAACAGGAGAGGAGAATTAAATAGCTCTCTGAAAATTGATCTTTATTGATGAAAAGCCAAATGGAATTTCTTCGTCACAAGCTCACACAAATGAGTGGACGGCACAATTTCGGGAATTCAAGGAAAATAATTTTCAGCTTATGAATTTCTGCAGACCTCAAGAAAGGAAAATTCTCATCCTTCCACCTTAAACACCGAGCTAAAGCCTCCATATGGCGCGAGCAGCAAAATTTCATTTCGTTTTCAAGTTTCCCGCCACATAGGCGTCGGCCTCACACAAACAACACACGACTATACATGCGGACTGGCTTTTTCCTGTTTTATTAATGAGTATATATATATATATATATATATATATATATATATATATATATATATATATATATATATATGTATGTATATATTTCCAGTCAAATGGCTCTGCTCATGGGAAACTCGCGCTTTAAACACATGCATACCAGCTAGACGCGATCGCAGGCACTAAAGGTTCGTTTCGAAATCAAATTTCGGGCCACATAGGCTGGGGCCACACACGCGAAAACACGCGACTAACATAAAAAAAGGGCGTGCAAAGCAACATATTTCCGAACAATACTTACTTTTAAGAGCAGAATACCGATGGCGTACCCCGGGAGCTTGGTTCATTATGGCGTGGTGCAGACTGTCCGCGCGCCGCTCGCCGACGCGCCCGCCGGAGCGCCGCCATAACCGAAGCCCGCCAGCGCGCCGACATTCCTCTCTCCTCGAGAAGCGCGCGAAAGAAAAGGTGTCAGGTGAGCTTCGGTGAGATGGAGCAGCCGCGATGCCCTCCACGGATGCGAGAAGAAAAAAAATTATTGTTTTGGGTTCACAGCTCCCACACGGTAGCATATCATTCTTCGCCTGTGCTAGCATCCCGGAACTATTCCTTCCTTCATGGCATCATCCACATGCGACATTACCGTGCACAGAACTATACAGTTTTACCAACTTATGCATTTGTAGTTTCTGGAGTGTGCTTCACAGCAGAAAATTGTTTTAAATTCGTACACAGTATGGATCTCAATGTGGGGCGCTACTACCTGCTGCCCCCGTACATGCAGTTCGACCATGCGAATCACTAATGTAAAGTAAAATGTGTTTTAATTTCAAAGATCAAGTCTGTCATCACAAGAACTTCGAACGCCCGCTTTGGAGTATTTTCCGTAAGTCCATTGGACGTTCGGCCATGGATTTGCGTGGGTAAAACATTTGTCCAACACCATAAATGCCGCTTAGGTCCTGTGGGTGTCCCGTTTGGGATATCCGATTTGGGACATTTGTTTTAAATGCGAATGCATTTCTTATTCGAGCTATGTCAGGCATCCGGCGTTGTCCGCGGCGGTGTCCGGGCGCCGGCAGGTGTTATCTCTCCGCTCTCACTCCCTCTCCCATAGCAACAGCTGCGGGCGCGCGCGCTTATCCTCGCCCCTAGCAACCGGAGCATGTGGTGCGAGAGAGTGTAGGAGAGGGTAGGTGCAGTGCTTCGCCGCTCCTCCTCTCGCCGTTCGCTCTCTCTCCTCCCTGCGCCCCACTCTCCCGTCCGCTCGCGCCTCACTCTCGACCGTTCGCTGGCTGGGCGCCTCTCAAGGCGATGGCAGAAGTCGCTGAAGGCGAAATCTCTCGGCGCAAGAAATGCATTCGCATTTCCTCACGATTCGCTTCGGGGAGGTGGGGGGCATTTTTTTGGTTCCGGCGGATGCCCCTTCTCGGCTTCGGACTTACGGATCTGAACGGGAGAACCGCCGGACTTGGCGTGCCGTGTGGGCGGCGTTATCAGGTGGCCTCCAGCTGTCCGGATTTCGGGTCCACTCCAAGCGGTCTTTACTTTCTTCAGCTTGGCGGCGAATGGCCCACTGACGACGGAATAGTCGGCCCCAGTGTCGATGAGAGCGGTGACATTGTGGCCGTCGATGAGAACGTCGAGGTCACTAGTCCGTCGCCTTGCATTGCGGTGAGGTCGCGGCGTCGGATCATGGTTGCATCGATTTGTTGCGCTGCTTCCATGCTGCGTCGTCCAGTCTTCCTCGGTCCGCGAGGTTTCGTCGACCGGGCTCCGTCTGCTTCGCGTCGTGTTCAGCAGGTTTCGTCGCGGCGTCGTCGTCGGCGGAGGGTCTTTGTTAGTTCGTCGTACAGCAACCGCACCTCCATCGGTTGCTGGCCCTAGTTTTCCGGATACTGGCTAGGCGACCGGCCCCGGTTTGGGCCAGTGTAGTGCCGGCGCCGCGGCGACATGTAGCGGCCGGGTGACGGTGAACGGGATGATGGTCGATGTTGCCGCTGTGTTCCGGTAATGTAGTCGGCGATGTCGCGAGGTCGTTCACCCCGCTGCGGACACGGCGCGTTGACGGCGAAACCGCGCAGGGCCCCATCTGTCGGTACTGGCAGCGGCGGTAGGTGTGGCCGGCCTACCCACAATAGTAGCAGAGCGGGTGGTTGTCAGGGGCGCGCCAGACGTCGGTTTTCCTTGGCGCGTAGCGCTGGTCGACAGGAGAACCGTGGGGCGTCTGTCGTGGTGGTGGTGGTGGCGGTGGCGGCGTGTGGCGACAGAACTGCGGCGATGTGGTGACTTGATGTTGTCGCGGAGCGGGAAAAGGACGGCGCACTGCAGCAGCGTAGGTCATAGCCTCCGGATGTGGCTGCGGTGGTTCGGGAACTCCCAACGCTTCTTCACGGACAATGTCGGTGATCGAGTCCACTTGAGGTTGGGGGAGAGGGTAACAGCTTGCGCAGTTTCTCCCTCACGATCGCTCGGATCGTTTCGCGCAAGTCGTCGAGAGCATAAACGGCTGGGCTGTCTTGACTCCTTGGGCAACGGTACTGGCGCGTTCGCATTTCCAGCGTGTTCTCGATCGCTGTGGCTTCCGACAGGAATTACTGGACGGGAAGAGCCATCAATAACCGGACTTATCCCGCCTGTTTTCTCATCCTACAACACTGCTCCAAGGATGTGATACTCGGGATGGACTTCCTAAGTCAACATGGCGCCGTGATCAACCTGAGGTCTGAGTCAATAACCCTAACATTAGAAAACGCACTGCCGCCCCACACGACGCCAGCGACCCATGCTTTAAATTTGATAGATGAGCACGTCACCGTTCCCCCTTTCTCCAGCGTCATCATTTCGGTCGGCAGCGAAGAACTGATAGACATGGAAGGCGTCATCAAGGGCGACCAGCACCTGCTTCTTAACCGTCAGATTTGCGTCGCAAGAGGCATCGCCGAGCTGCATGACAGCAAAGCTAAAGTGATGCTTACAAACTTCAGCCACAAATACAGGCACCTCAACATTGGTACGACGGTCGCCTTCATGTATGAATTCGTAGACGCCGCAAATACAGGCACCTCAACATTGGTACGACGGTCGCCTTCATGTATGAATTCGTAGACGCCAGCAACGCTTTCACCCTCAGCGACGCCACGGAACCTGCTTCGACGAATCGAGGTCCCCAACCAGTTTTCGACGTGAATCCGAGCCTTCCGAACAACAAGCAAGACGAGCTCGAAGCCCTGCTCCTGCAATTCAGGGATTGCTTCTCGTCGTCGTCAAGGATCCGACAGACCCCAGTCGCTAAACATCACATTATAACAGAAGAAAGCGCCCGACCAATCCGCCAAAGCCCGTATCGAGTTTCGACACGTGAACGCGAGGCCGTTAAGAAACAGGTCGACGAAACGCTACGCGACGACATCATTCAGCCGTCCAAGAGTCCGTGGGCGTCACCCGTGGTTTTAGTGAACAAGAAAGACGGAACCGTAGCTTCTGCGTCGATTATCGCCGCCTGAACAAAATCACGAAGAAGGACGTGTATCCTCTCCCACGCACAGACGACGGCCTGGATCGACTCCACAACACGAAGTACTTTTCTTGGATGGACCTCAAGACTGGGTATTGGCAAATCGAAGTCGACGAGAGAGACATAGAGAACACTGCCTTTAGCACACCAGACGATCTCTTCGAGTTCAAGGTCATGCCCTTCGGTCTTTGCTCGGCATCTGCGACGTTCCAACGTGTTATGGACACTGTACTGGCCGGCTTGAAGTGGCAGACCTGCCTTGTGTACTTGGACGACATCGTCATGTTTTCTTCGAACTTCGATGAACACCTCCGGCGCCTTGAAGCTGTACTTCAAGCAATCAAGGCCTCCAGACTCACCCTGAAGCCAGAAAAGTGCCGCTTCGCATACGAGGAACTTCTCTTTTTGGGTCACGTCATCAGCAAGTCTGGAGTTCGCCCCGACCCACGAAAAACAGCTGCCATCGCTACCTTATCGCCGCCCACCGACAAGAAGGCCGTACGCCGATTTCTCAGCTTGCGTGCCTATTATAGACGCTTCGTCAAGGAATTTTCACGCATCGCCGAGCCACTAACTCAGCTCACGAAAAACGAAGTGGAATTCAAGTGGGAAGCGGCGCAAGTCGAAGCATTTCAATAACTGAAACCACGCCTGCAAACGCCTCCAATACTTGCGCATTTCGACGAACACGCTGACATGGAAATCCACACCGACGCAAGCAGCGTAGGACTCGGCGCCGTTCTTGTCCAGAGAACTGCCGGCGTGGAAAGGGTTATCAGTTACGCTAGCCGGTCGCTATCCAAGGCAGAGGCCAACTATTCCACAACAGAAAAGGAGTGTCTTGCCATCATCTGGGCAACGTCAAAGTTTCGCCCCTACCTCCACGGCAGGCCCTTCAAAGTTGTGAGCGACCACCACGCCTTGTGTTGGCTAGCTAACCTGAAGGACCCTTCAGGTCCTCTCGCAAGATGGAGTCTGAGACTTCAAGAATTCGGCGTTACCGTCGTTTACAAGTCCGAACGAAAACACTCTGACGCCGACTGCTTGTCTCGCGCCCCCGTCGACCCGCCGCCGTAGGATGACCAGGAGGATGACTTCTTCTTGGGAACCATAAGTGCGGACGACTTCGCCTAACGACAGGGAGCCGATTCGGAACTAAGGGGCCTTGTGGAGTACCTCGAAGGCAAGACCGCCATTGTTTCAAAGGCATTCAAGCGAGGACTCGCGTCGTTTTTCTTGCGAAACTGCGTTCTCATAAAGAAGAATTTCTCGCCACTTCGAGCCAACTACCTTCTCGTAGTGCCTTCAGCATTGCGACCAGAAGTCCTGCAGGCTCTACATGACGACCCGACGGCTGGCCACCTCGGACTTTCCCACACGCTCGCCAGAGTACAGGAAAAGTACTACTGGCCGCAGCTTGCCGCCGACGTCGCTCGCTACGTAAGGACGTGCAGAGACTGTCAGCGACGGAAGACACCGTTAACAAGACCAGCCGGCTTCCTTCAGCCGATCGAGCCTTCTCGGCGACCGTTCCAGCAGATCGGGATGGACCTCCTGGGGCCGTTGCCCAACGTCAACTTGCGGAAATAAATGGATCGTCGTGGCTACCAACTACCTCACCCACTACGCCGAAACAAAGGCCCTGCCTAAAGGCAGTGCCGCCGAGGTAGCCAAGTTCCTCGTTGAGAACATCGTCCTTCGACACGGCGCCCCAGAGGTTCTCATCACCGACAGAGGTTCGGCGTTTGCGGCTGACCTAACTCAGGCGATCTTGGGATACAGCCACACAAGCCACCGCCGGACCACCGCGTACCACCCACAGACCAACGGCCTGACAGAGCGTCTAAATAAGACCATCGCCGACATGCTGACTATGTACGTCGATCTCGAACACAAGACGTGGGACGCCATCCTCGCGTACGTGACCTTCGCATACAACACGGCCGTGCAAGAAACGACGCAGATGACGCCATACTAGTTGGTCTACGGGCGGAGCCCATCGACGACGCTTGATGCCATGCTACCAAACGTCACCGACGAATAAAAAATCGACGTCACCGCCTACCTCCAGCGCGCCTAAGAAGCCAGACAACTAGCCCGCCTCCGCATCAAGAATCAACAGACGACCGATAGCCGCCGCTACAATCTTCGACGACGCTTCGTGGAATACCAGCCCGGCGATCGTGTTTGGGTCTGGACATCGTTACGACGACGTGGACTGAGTGAAAAACTTCTGCAACGATACTTCGGACCGTATAGGGTGCTTCGACGTCTCGGCGCACTCGACTACGAGGTTGTCCCGGATGGCATCTCGAACTCTCAGCGACGCCGGGCACGTCCCGAGGTTCATGCATGTGGTGCGCCTTAAAGCATTCCGTGCGCGTTAAGCGACCTGCGGACTCAAGTTTTTGCTTGCTTTATTGCTGTTATTTATGGTTACATGCATTTTTCTTCTTCATGTTCTATTTTAAAGCATCAGGACGATGCTTTTTCAGAGGGGGGGCATTGCCACGCGTGTTATTTTCTTGTGATCTGTTTAAACCCACAATGACTGTGAGCAATGCTCGGCGCAGAACGCGCCTCAGTGTTCGAGAAGCTTCACGTTTGAAATAGATCGATTTTCTTAACATTGCGCACAACACGGGAACACTCAAGATTATTCCAGAGCTTGCGCGACGACCAGTGATAAGGCTAGAATGTTCGACGTGTGATGTATAAAAGCCGGCGCGCTCCAACGATGATCAGTTGATCGACGGCCGACGCTCTGTTCGCCGCTATCAGTGCCAGCGTGTATTGCTGTAATCTTACCTTCCGTTTACCGGCCACAAGGTCGGCCAAATAAACAGTTTCATCTGGGACATTGCCTGCTGCCTTCGTCAACGTCTCGACCACGTGACAATATGAACAAAACTTGAAAGTAAAAAAAGCTTGGTGATAACTGCGTTTGCGTGCTGGTAATTTTTCGTTTTGTTTCCAAGACATTTTGGTATCTTTTCCTGTAATTAATCAGTATGCAATACAGAGAAGTATAACAAGAAAAACAGATAACAAAGAAGCCTCGTAACACTCACCGTTGGGAGGAGGCCTTTAGGCACGATGTATGGCTGTCTGCTTTCTATCTGTGCTCTTCGCATTCGCCGTCAACGTGGACTCTGGTCTTAGTATTTTGGTTAGCGTGTTTTTAACCCCGCAGGAATTTCTGTGCCGACAGAACGGACAATCGTTTTTTAGTGTATCCAGTTCTCATAGGAAGAAGGGCTAAACAGAAAGAAATGTATGAAACAAATAAATTCGTAAAACAATTGATGGAAGGATATGCCCGGGTCAAAAGGTGGGTGTCTTGCCCTCCAAACGTCACTGTTTTTGCAAAGAAAATGCACCTGAACCATGTCAATATGATGTAGTGGCGGCAGAAAACAGACAAAAAAAAGAGAACACTTCTTATGAATACCGTTGAAAGATATTGCGATGGCGGAATAGAAGCCGATTTGTACTATTTATACACCAGGATTGTTCTGAAATTGAGGAAAGGGAATGCTGAACTCTCAACATATATTACGCATTCCGGTGGTCGCCCCATTACGTCATTCACTCACTGACTGCAGTGGTAGCCATCAATGTGGATTACGCCAGAGAAAGCTCAAGGATCTTGCGCAAGCGGGTGTAAACTACGATTGCAACAAACAAGACGAAGGGCGCCGTGCCGATCCCGCTTGGACAAAAAAATAACAGTCTGTCGGAAAGGCCGTTGTAGCGCTCGCTAGGCATTCTTTCAAGGTTTCATATATGCATGAACTGTAAAAGCCACCAGAGCTTGATTCTTCCTATTTCAATATGTCACCAAGTGGACGACACAGACGCCAATTCGTCGCGACATTCTTGCAGACTGTAGACTATAAAGTTCAAGTGAGATGCCGATATGCTATGTAGACATAAAGGGCGAACATGACGCAGTTGAAGATTTCAATAAAGGACTTGATATCATCCAATGCAGGAGTACATTCCGCGAGGACGGAGGAAAGAAGAGACACAAGCACCAGCGCTTTGTGAACGAAAGAGAGAGCGCTAGTGCTTGTGTCCGTTTTTTACGGCGTCCTCGTTCCGTTCGCGCTTAATCTACTCAACATGTTAAACTGCATCCAACACGCCCAAATATCAGTTCTTCAGCTTTTATATAGCACTTTTTCTCCTCGAGACAGAACAAATATTTCAATAAATCTTACACATTTCATTCAGGATCAAGCTCAAGGGCAACCTTACCGGAACTGTGATCCTTCAACAGCAACCACGTCGGATATCGTATCCATGCCGATGCAGAAGGCAGTCGGAAACAAATTGAATCAGACGTTCAGTGTGGATCAAGTTTGGCAGCAGGAATATTAAGGCGAAAGCCTTTAATGTTTCATGCTCACGTTCGTCCGGCGTCCCTCCGTCCGCCCGTCCATCCCTCCGTCCGTCCGTGTCCGTCTGTCCGTTCATCCGTCCGTCCGTGTCCGTCTGTTTTTTTAATTTAAGCGCTGGGAGGTGGATGGCGTTTGTACGATGCGCAAAGCGCGAGAAAATACGAACGCATGCGAACTGAGGAAGATTAGTCTCGTGTCTCGGTGCGATTCGCGGTAAAAAAATTAAACAAGAAAACACGCACACATTCGGTTTGTGTGTTATCCCACTGAAGGAGTAAAAGAAAAAAGACATGGTATAGTCAGTCGAATGGCCACATGACAGCGAACGGCTCTGCTGGGCAGGGAAGTGGTTGTAGTGTCCCGACTGGGGCACTAGTAGGCCGCTTGCGGTGCTGGCAAAGTGGGCCCGAGGCAGAATAGTTAGCCACGCTTGTGGAAAGACCTGGCCAGAAGAATCGACTGCGGATGCGCTCGTGGGTTTTGTGGTAACCAAAGTGGCCTGACGGTGGGTCGTCGTGTGAAGCCCGCCGAACCTCAGCGCGAAGAGCGCGCGGTACGACGGGAACCCATCGATGGCCTTCCGGGTGAAAAATATACCGATAAAGTACATCATCTTCTAACTTGAATAGCTTGAGCTGTTTCCGTAGCCTGGCATTAGGGGAAGACGAAGCACCACTTAGGCGACTGATGGTGTCAGTGCAATAAGAATCGGCTCGCTGGTGAGTAGAAAGCACTGAAGTGCGGGTCGACGAAGTCAGGGAAGAAATGGACGTAGTCGACGACGCGTCCTCAGCGCGGCCAATTTGACATGGGGACGTGACGTGCTCCGATGACGGTGGCAAAGGGCATCGTGGCAGATATCGGCATCTTGGTGCTTCCTTCCGGTCTTGTAAATGACGTCAAAGTCATATGCTTGCAATCGGAGAATCCAGCGGCCGAGGCATCCCGACAAGTTTTTAATGGTCGACAGCCATCATAGCGCATGGTGGTCTGTCACAACAGTGAAAGTCGACCATGGAGGTACGGACGAAACTTTTGGATCGACCAGACAACAGCCAAGCACTCTTGTTCGGTTATCGAGTACCTCTTTTCTGCAGAGGTCACAGTGCGGCTTGCATACGCGACAACTTTCTCGCGTAATTCATGGTCGCGCTGTATAAGTACGGCGCCAATTCCTTGCCCGCTAGCGTCAGTATGTAGCAACGTAGGTGCCGTGTCATCAAAATAAAGAAGAACCGGTGGGGATGTCAGTGTGCGCTTGAGTTCTTGGAATGCTGCTTCACAATGATCATTCCAATCGAAGGAACTGGTACTAGATAGGAGATTGTAAAGCGGCGAAGCAATGGTGGCAAAGTTTCGGATGAAGCGTCGAAAGTATGATGCGAGTCCAACGAAGCCGCGCAGTTCTTTTGCACGAAACAACCGCACACCTGGCACAGTCACCAATGACATGTTCGACGGTCATTCAGGAGGTCTTGGATCATTTCGCGACGATGCAGTTTTCCCTCCAAAAACTGCACTGTTTAGTTTTCCGATCGCTGGGGAGGGAGTTGAGAAACAGGCCGACGTGGCGAAACAGAGCGTCGGAGTGGCGATGAGGAGCGTCGTCGGGAGGCACGTGTATTGATGCTCGCGTTGGGAAAGTCTACCGGAGATGGAGATCGGCGAGTGAAAGCATTGTCGGCGTAACGGTGGTAACGTCGAGAAGATGACTCGTCGCGTTCAAAAGCAGCATAACCACGACGTTCGTCTTGCTGGCGGCATCGACAAAACCGGGAGATGTGACCGCGAATACCGCAGTAATAGCATATAGGCCGTGCGGCACGCCAGGCAAAGTGGTATGATGGGTTCGGTTCTCGGGCAACCAGAGGTGCTAGATGATCGTGAGCTGGCATAGGTGGTGCGACTAGAGACGGTGATGGTTGCATCGCAGCAATGTGTGCGTACGAAGGCGGTTGGGAGCAAGGTGTTGCGTTGGCATGGTGGGCGCTCTGAAAGGCTGTCATCTCCTCTGTGATGATGCCACGCAGATCATAGAGGCGGTTTGTGCGGAAGCGTTGTTGCGAACCGTAGGCTTGCAATTCTTGACGAATGATGGCTCGAATGATGGATCGGAGCTCCATACTGTGTGCCAAGGGGGTTTTCAGAAAAGTCGGGACGCAGGCGGATTGATTGCAGGGCATCGAGACGCTGGCACACAGAGATGACGTCCGATACCGTCGAAGGGTTGTGCGCTGCGAGGGCATTGAAAGCGGTAGATCCTAATCTTCAGAAGGTGTCGTACACGATCACTTTCTGACATGGCGTCGTCGACACGGCGGCAAAGCGCGAGATTGTCTTCAATGTACGAGGTGTAAGGCTCGCCGTAATGCTGAACGCGTTCAGCCAGCTTCTTCCTCGCAACTTCGGAACGAACCGTCGGTGTGCCGAAAATCCACCGTAGCTGGTCCTTGAAGGAAGACCAATCACGGAAGTCGCTCTCGTGATTTAGGAACCATGTTTTGGCCACTTGGGACACGTAAAACTGTACGCGGGATAACTTCGACGCCTCGTTCCAGTTGTTGAAGACGCTTACGCGGTCATAGTTGTCGAGCCAATCTTCGACATCGTCTCCAGGCAGACCGCAGAAGATTTCGGGATCGCGGGGAGGGTTGTTGGCGGTGGGGGGGGGGGGGAGGTTGGCGGTGGGCGGTTGGATTGGGTGGGTTGTCACTGTGGGCTCATCTTGTGACATGGTGGTCTGCTTGTCTAAGCGGCGTCCCGAACGGAGCTCCAGGAGAGATGTTTAGAAAGCGAGAGGTCGAAGGGATCGTAAAGCACTTGCAGCACTTGAAATAACACGGTTCAGCCGACGCTTTATTCTCCGAAAGGCAAGATGGCGCCGACGAAAAAGACGCCCGAGCGAATGACTGATGATGGTTATTTACAGATGAGGAAGATGAAGTCCAATAAATGCCTACAATATATATATATATATATATATATATATATATATATATATATATATATATATATATATATATATATATATATATATATATATATATATATTGTGATGACGAACAACACCGGGCTTCGGGCGCGCGGGGAGCTAAGGCGAGGTAGAGGAAGATGACAGAATAAGAACAGAGCTTGCGATGCTCTATGGCTTCTCTGGCAGAAGCAACGTCAAAACAAAAAGCATTAAGCATTTGTTCAGTTTTACAGGAGTCACGTAGAAAAGCGGAATTCGAGGTTAACTCAGTCGAACAAAAGTCTTTGTCGCGATGGTGGAATGATGACTGCACTCGAGATTACAGGCGTAGAAAAGCCGCCTGGAAGAAGCTATTACACAATCAATGTCCTAAAAACTGGTCAGATTACAAATTCATTGCAGGTACATTTAAACGTACGGTGGCGAAAGCGAAAGTGGAGTACGATGAAAAACATTTTGAATTTCTCTCGAAATCAAATAACAAAAGAGCACTATTTGGCTATCTAAGACATAAGAAACTAATCCCTCAACCAGTAAATGTTGAATCCAAAACTTTATCACCACAGGAATTGACGCAATCATTGGAGGACATAGCGCAAGGGTTGGAAAAACGATTTTCATCTAAGGTTCATCCCCCTTCATTAATTCCGCGTTCAGCTGATAGTTTTACCGAAATATCGATGGAGGAATTATCAGAGGTCATAAGGAAACTTCCCGCGGCTGCTCCAGGCCCCGATGGAGTTACTTCGGCAATGCTGAAAATTTTATTCAAAGAGTCTCGGGATGATGTTCTTAACATAATAAATTATTCTGTAAAAGAAGCTTGGATTCCAACTGAATGAAAAATCGCCAAAATTATTCCTGTTCTCAAAAATCCAGGTGAAGGTTATGTTCTAGACAATATCAGGCCAATTGCATTAACGTCAAATTTTGTAAAGTTAATAGAAAGAGCATTGTATATTCAGATAATGAAATTTGTAGACGGCGAAATGATCCTTCGCTCATGTCAAATTGGATTCAGGCAGGGATGTTCCATATGGCAAGCGCATATTGACCTCGACAGTCGGATACATCTGGCGCGGCGTCAAGGGCAGTATGCAGCTTTAGTTACACTGGACGTCACAAAAGCGTACGATAGTGTCGAACATAGCGCACTAGTTAGTCGTCTGAGAGAAATCAATTTACCGCAGTGTTTAGAAGCATGGATAACAGAATTCTTAAATAATAGGAAATTTTATTGTTCTCAGAATGGAGTTGCATCGAGTACGTATAAACAGGAAAAAGGAGTACCCCAAGGGTCGGTTCTGTCACCGCTATTATTCAATATTTTATTAAGCTCGATTCCCTGTAACGAGAAAGTACACACGTATGTCTATGCGGATGATATAGCGTTCTTTTCATCAGCTAATGACATTCACGCTCTTTATCAAAACCTGCAAATGTATTTATCTGAAATAGAACACTGGCTCGATGCTATTCATCTCTCTATAAACGTGAAGAAGTGTGCATTGTTAGTATTCCCTCTGAAAAGACCCAGTACATATATCTCTTTCATACAAACTTGACATAATCCCACAAGTTCAAAATGTCAAATATTTGGGAGTGATATATGACAGCTATCTCTTATGGCGAAATCACATAGAATATATTACAGCAAAGGGTGTTCGGGCAGTTGGTATATTACAGAGAATAAGCAACAGGAGGTCAGGAATGCGTAGAGCGACGTTATTATCAATATACCGCATGTATGTGAGACCAGTTCTGGAATTTGGGTGTGTTTTATACTCTGGGGCACCTGCCTATAAGCTTCGTCCACTTGTTCTTCTGGAAAAGCAGGCTCTGCGCATGTGCTTAGGGCTACCTAAATTTGTAGCGAATAATGTTTTATATATGGAAGCTAGAATCCCCTCACTCATAACTAGATTCAGAATATTGGCTGTACAAACATATTTAAGGATATATGAATCCCCTTTAAGGCGTAATGAAACAGTTTTCATTGCGCTTCCTGGTTATTCTATGATTTGCATTGGCCCAGATTTCATACACCTCAAGCAAAATTTGTACAATCACTTCTCGATCCACTGTCCGTCCAGATAAGAGAGGTTATTCCGGTTTGTAATGCGTCAAATCCTCTACAAATTTACTTTGATAACATTTTCCCTAATAGTGCTAAACACCTACCGAGTAATATGTTAAGAGCTACTCTACAGGACTACCTGCGAAGAATGCAAACAAATGTCATCATTTCGACGGATGCATCGCAGAGAGATGAAAAGAGTGGCATCGGTATATTCTGCCCTGTTCTCAACTGGTCTTTTTCCCTCCGAATTCCAGATTTCACACCCATCTTTATTGCAGAATTTCTAGCGGTAGTATTGGCCCTTCGTAAACTGACGACATCAATAAATTCCGCTGTAATAATAACGGACTCATTATCGGTGTGCAGTGCGCTCACGGCATCCGGTGAATCGAAAGTATTGAAAGAGTTCAATTCCCTAGTACCTGGCCACATAACTAATGTTCGATTAGTATGGGTACCTGGACATAGAGGACTATTTCTAAATGAAACAGCTGATGCACTAGCGAAAGC
The DNA here is from genome assembly GCA_030522465.1 of Rhipicephalus appendiculatus. NCBI lineage: Eukaryota > Metazoa > Arthropoda > Arachnida > Ixodida > Ixodidae > Rhipicephalus > Rhipicephalus appendiculatus. The sequence continues at coordinate 48,721 of JALIZH010023123.1, forward strand.
GGCGTTAGATGGACCAGCTATTAATATTACGCCTACATCAGCTTTTATAGTTGCAGCTAGATTTCGGAGGCAAATGATGATGCGAGAATTCGATATACCTTCTCTAAGAAATTCTCCAGACTTCAATCATCTATCGACACCCTGGAAAAGTAACGCATGTCATAACAGATGCCTTGAAGTCATAATTACCAGGTTACGCTGTCGTATTCCATCATTAAATTTTTTATTTATACAGAGCCGGCTTGGCACCCTCCCCGCTTTGTTCTTATTGTAGAGAAGACGAAACAATAGAACACTTTCTGATCTATTGTCGAAAGTACTCTGCAGTAAGAAAGGTATCTCTAGAAACGCCGTTGCGCATCATTGGGTTAAACTTAACAACTGCAAATTTGCTATCCCTAGGTGCACTGACCCTTGGGCACAGCAACGGGAAAGTATGCGAGGCCTTGCAAGATTTTATAGAACAGACAAAGAGATTTACAGAATAACCATGATTCTAAAAGCTCCGCAACTAACCAAACGAGACTCCAAAAATATTTTTTTTCTATGTTACTCATTTATTGCTTATTCGATAAGAATCAATTCGGCCGAACATTTTGTATTTAAAGAAAAATAGTTTTTCAAAAAATGTTACTTTTTCCCGAAACGAGGAATTAATCTCTTTTCTAGTTTCTTTATTATCGTTTTTTTTTAAGCTACCCGATTCTTGGCCAATCCCCCCAGCGTGGGTGTGAGCCAGAAGCATAGGATCTACATCTACATCTACAGCCGGCCGCAGCAAGGGCGTTGTCTCTTTGTTCTCTCTTCTTCACTACAATGACGCAGTCGCCGAAAGGCTTTGGCGAACCCCCGCTGTTACTTCGACGTGACACGTCTTCCTGAGGAACGCCGTGCCCCTTCCTCGCTGATGGAACCCGCAAGGCGACCGCCGCGGCAAGTATCTATCCCACCACCAGCGGACGGCGTCCAGGCCTCCATTGTGGTTCCGGGGAACTTGTCCGGCGACGTGCTACTTCGCGACAGCAGTGCGCACGGGCTCCTCTCGCCTAGGGACGGCGTGCATGCCTCCTCGGTACCTGGCAACCTGTCGGCGCTTCAAGCACCGTCCCTGGACGGTGTTCAGGCCTCCTCGGCGGTTCCATCTCGCTTCGTCGACGCCGCAGTACCAAGTCACGACACGACACCGCACGGGTTCCGCTTACCGGGGAACCCGACATCACCAGACAGCGCCACGGAGCTGCAGCATACCATCGCGCAACTCCGCGTAGCGGACGAACGCCTTGATAGCGTCGAGCTCCCAGCTGTCTCCTGCCGCCTTGCCAACATTGTGCGCAATCAATGCCATGTTGGCTACGGCCGCCTCACAAGAACTTGAGGCAAGTTCACCCGAGAACCGCCGCGCACTCCGGCGTTCCCTCACGGAGCTCTCAGAGCAACTGGGCTGGTTGGCGCGGGCACACTCTGGATTTTCGCCTGCCATCTTACCATCGCCGGCTGCCTGCGAAATACCGCAGTTCCGCGGCTTCCAGGACGACGTTTTCCTGTGGATCCACACCATTAATTCAATCGGCACAAGCCATTCCTGGCCGGAACATCGGAAATGGCTGGTGGCCATCGATCACCTTCGCGGTGCAGCCAAGGCGTGGCACGGCTACGAAGGCGTCCAACAAAAATCCTGGCCTGAATGGTGTTCCCGACTAACTACCGTTTTTCGGCCACTTTCACACGCCTGCAACCCATTCCCTACCGATCCACTCTGCACCGCTCAGGCGAGCTGTGAGACACAGAACCTCGACGGTACAGCTCGGGCCCCTACCATCCTGCCCACCCTAGGTGACCAAGATCAAGGGCACCGTCACGATGGTGTAGCTGCCCCCCTGCACCAATGTCCCCATTCTCAGAATTCGAGCTTCTGATGAGCCCCGGCCCGATGGTGTAGTGTCCTGCTGCTCCTTCGCAGCAAGCTTCGCGGAACGTCCCGCGACAGGCACCGACACAGACGTGGACACAACGCGCAAGGCGGGCTTCGCGGTCCAGACCTTAGACTCCGCGTCTGGACCCAACTCACGACTTGCCTTAACAGAGACCAAGACCGCCACTGAGCAACCGACGCCGATGCCGTGGACGCCAGGCTCATCATCACTTGAACACGTGGAGAGTCCGGCTCCTTTAATCCTTGAGACGCGTGCTGTCCAGAAGCCGAACGAGCCCATGACAGCAGATGGTCACCTTGCGCGGAGTGGGAACCAAACTGCAGACACAAGGGGACTGACAGTACAGCACGTGTGCGCTGGTGGCTTCATCGATGGCTTTCGAAGCCATAACTTCACATCCATGCCCTCTTTTTCGAGGACCATCTTTCGGTTACACCATCTCTAAGACGGCCACCAGAGTGCTCGGCAGCTTGGCAGGACAAGTCGCGGCGAACACGACACCGACCACCGCAGCATAGTCAATGCCGTCCGCCAGAATTATGTTTGGTACCTCATCAACCACTGCGTCGCCGAGATCGGCCACAGCGATGCAGCCAGTGTCATCCTCCAGATCCACTTCTGGCACATCATCTAACCTACTCGCAGCGTGGCCGGGACAAACCGCAGCGATGTAGTCAGTGCCGACCACCAGAGGCACTTATGGCAGACCACCAAACCATGTTGCAGTGTGTTTGGGGCCGACCGCCACGATGCACCCAGCCCCGCCCACCAGAAACAATGTCGGCAGCTCCGCGCGCTCGCAGTCATGGCCGAGTGTGATGACGAACAACACCGGGCTTCGGGCGCGCGGTGAGCTAAGGCGAGGTAGAGGAAGATGACGACAGAATAAGAACAGCCGGCCGCAGCAAGGGCATTGTCCCTTTGTTCTCTCTTCTTCACTACAATATATATATATATATATATATATATATATATATATATATATATATATATATATATATATATATATATATATATATATATATATATATATATATATATACGTTTAAGTACACATATATACCCAATAAAGTGGACGGAGGGATGACTGCCACCGTAGCTCAGTGGTAGAGCATCGGACGCATTATTCGAAGGTCGCAGGTTCGGATTCCTGCCGGTGGCAAGTTATCTTTTCGTCCACTTTCCTTTCTTCACATTTACATTACAATTACTTCTAATAGCTTCCCCTATACTTTCCTTGGCATCTTTGTCTGCTAGTTCTCATTAATACTGTGTTTAACAAAGCAAACGAGCCCTTAAGTTTAAAATTCTTTTCCTTCATTCATAACGAGGGTCTCGTTCTGGCAGACTTGATGCCTTCAGGTGGTATGCGAGGGATGATTAGTCAGCTGCCCGCTCGTAATAAGATCACGTACTACGTGACGCCTACAGGCAAAATAGAGTGTTCCACACTCGCCGTAATGGCAACAGGCGGCGCTGCTGACGTTCCCACGTTTAAGTACACATATATACCCAATAAAGTGGACGGAGGGATGACTGCCACCGTAGCTCAGTGGTAGAGCATCGGACGCATTATTCGAAGGTCGCAGGTTCGGATCCCTGCCGGTGGCAAGTTATCTTTTTCGTCCACTTTCCTTTCTTCACATTTACATTACAAATACTTCTAATAGCTTCCCCTATACTTTCCTTGGCATCTTTGTCTGCTAGTTCTCATTAATACTGTGTTTAACAAAGCAAACGAGCCCTTAAGTTTAAAATTCTTTCCTTCATTCATAACGAGGGTCTCGTTCTGGCAGACTTGATGCCTTCAGGTGGTATGCGAGGGATGATTAGTCAGCTGCCCGCTCGTAATAAGATCACGTACTACGTGACGCCTACAGGCAAAATAGAGTGTTCCACACTCGCCGTAATGGCAACAGGCGGCGCTGACTGACGTTCCCACGTTTAAGTACACATATATACCCAATAAAGTGGACGGAGGGATGACTGCCACCGTAGCTCAGTGGTAGAGCATCGGACGCATTATTCGAAGGTCGCAGGTTCGGATTCCTGCCGGTGGCAAGTTATCTTTTCGTCCACTTTCCTTTCTTCACATTTACATTACAATTACTTCTAATAGCTTCCCCTATACTTTCCTTGGCATCTTTGTCTGCTAGTTCTCATTAATACTGTGTTTAACAAAGCAAACGAGCCCTTAAGTTTAAAATTCTTTCCTTCATTCATAACGAGGGTCTCGTTCTGGCAGACTTGATGCCTTCAGGTGGTATGCGAGGGATGATTAGTCAGCTGCCCGCTCGTAATAAGATCACGTACTACGTGACGCCTACAGGCAAAATAGAGTGTTCCACACTCGCCGTAATGGCAACAGGCGGCGCTGACTGACGTTCCCACGTTTAAGTACACATATATACCCAATAAAGTGGACGGAGGGACGACTGCCACCGTAGCTCAGTGGTAGAGCATCGGACGCATTATTCGAAGGTCGCAGGAGGTTCGGATCCTGCCGGTGGCAAGTTATCTTTTCGTCCACTTTCCTTTCTTCACATTTACATTACAATTACTTCTAATAGCTTCCCCCTATACTTTCCTTGGCATCTTTGTCTGCTAGTTCTCATTAATACTGTGTTTAACAAAGCAAACGAGCCCTTAAGTTTAAAATTCTTTCCTTTATATATATATTTTTTTATGTGTGTGTGTGTGTGTGCGCGCGCGCGCGTGTGTGCTATGGATGCTATCCGAAACTAAGGAGACAATCATGCCGAAAGTGGGCGGGGAGGGTCATACAAACACGGACGCAGGTGAAAAGAACGAGACGACACAAACGCCGACTATCAGCTGAATGGGAACTCAATAGCAGAAAAGGATGTGGGCATGAAACTTACCAAAGCGCGCTCACTCCTTTCCACCACCGAGCTACGCCGGTGCTTCGCACTCATCCTGTTCCCCTGTTTCTATATTTGCACTTTCGCGATTAATGCTTGCCAACTAGCTCAAGTGCAGCCAAGACTCATGACGGGTTAATCACGCGTGCTTGATTGGGGTCGGGAGGGATTGGTAGGGGGCCTTCAGCTTCATGTTAAAGCTAGCTCAGTTGGTTTCGAACAAACTATGTGAGTGCTCATGCTGCAGCATGTGGCACAGTTTTGCCACGGCGTCATGGTATGATCGGTGGGAACGATCGAACACCGTAACACAGGGTTTACGTTAAGCTAAGTAATGTTCCAGCGAAGCTGGACACCTGCCATAATAAAAAAAATGTATACGGTAATGATACCATGTGCAGATTGTGAGTGCTCAATGTGCTATTTTACAGACGGCTGAGGATGCATATACGAAGAGGCAAGTGATGGGCAACGGCCAAGTACATCACCCGTCTGAACGCCTCATGGCAGCGCATCTGTGCGTGTCTATTTCAAAGGCACTTGCGTCTTTTTTCAAGCACTGGCGTAATTTTAGCAAAATTACGCCAGTGCGCGTCTATAAGGCACACGCGCACCTCAGGTAACCACACACTTTGCTAATTCTGCGACAGATAGTCATAATAATGATAAATCATGACTGAGCACTTTTGATGGTAGGAAGCTTTGCCCCCCCTCACTCATTACGCAGTTCACATGGTGTGACGCCTGGTGCGATGCGACACTTCGGACACGCAATATTATTCCTTTTCTAATAGTAATAACGCAACGCAAAACGAAAAACAAGAACAGGAAAGAGGAAGACATTTTTTTCGAATCCTCCTTGTTTTTCGCCTTGTATTGCGTTGTTACCATTTTGCACAGTAAGAAGCAACTACAGCATATTTCGATAATATTACGTGTTCGTCTACTCGCACCGTATGACACCCTGAAAAAGATTTTTTTTTCAAAGCAGTTTCAAGCACTGATGTGGCTCTATGATCTCTGCAACGGAGAACGGCTGGGTTAGATTCCAGCTCGAAAGGGCTTTTTTTTTTCACAGAGCAGCACAGAGGTCTTTTTTAGATCCGCGCACCTAAGGTCACATCGAACTAATGGATTTCACCTTAATATCAGGCAGCTTTACTTGGGCATCGCCTGTAGCTTTGGCTATGCAGGTGACACTTCTATGCGTGCGTGCGCTTTTCAACACGGATAAGTAGGTAGGTGTCCGTATTATCGCCAAAGCCTTCGTAAAATTTTTTTTACGAATGTCCTTACCATAAAAATCTTTACTATTAACACCTCAAAATGCGCAGTAGGTATGCGAAACTCGCGTCAGTAATTCTGAGCCTCACTCTAAATGTAGACGCGAAGCTGTGGTTCTACAAAGTCCTGAAACTTATTTTCCGTTAAAATGGAAACACTTTGTTGTGACAGTATTTTACACAAGGCCCTTACTTAGGGTGAAGCGTAAGTTTTTCAGTCTGATTCAGAGTTTAAGAAATGGAGCCAAGAGTGCCACCAGTGAAAAAAGAATATCCGTATCTGAAAAAAAAAAACATGGGTGTCATAAATATAAACGAAATTCACGATTAGTATGTCCGATGATGCCAAAGGAATCTTCCGTAAGGGATTCGCTGCCCTTTCAGCGATGATTACGGCAGGCAGTGACGTTAAAGTGCTTCAGAAACGGAATCAACGCGGTCCGCACGTGCGCCCAAAGATTGCGAGCTCGCAGTTTATGAGACAGAATGGTGCTTTATCGCATATATAACTCGCTATCTACAAATTTTTGGCCCCGGAGAAACCTATCCACACTTCCCCCGGTACTAATCATCCTAAAGTAATCTCACAATGACGTATCTTTTTTTTAGAAAGGACGTGAAACAAGCATTGTAAACAGACTCATAGAACACCACCGAACGCGCACAGAGGGCCTCAATGAAGTTGCTGAGCGTGGTTTCACCTAACGGTTTCGAAAATGGTTAACATAGTTGGAAGCTTTCTTAGCTCACTGTGTTAGTGCCCAACGGTCTGTCTTTCTATGGGTCACTTGTGTGTAAATATATTTTTTATGTAAACTATATTTTCTGTACTAAGCCTCTATACTTCCAAAACCGACCCTGTATATGTTCCTACATGGTGCTTATCGGTCAATGCCCTGCCACCAACTTTTAAGACTTCACGAATATAAAATGTATCTAGAAACTGCAGCACATAACGTCAACCATATTTATGTAGTTTAATGAACCCGCTTACGTTCATGCGATTTCCCAAGTCATACACGAGTATTTAATCATTGTATATAAAATAACGAAATATTTTGGAATGTTGCTTGGGAAGCTTGAAGAAACTATTTTTCATTTACGTCATAGGTTCTTTCAGCGACTTGCTTTCGACTTTTGTCCTGGTTCAAACCGGATAAAACAGTACAAAATGACAACAACAACAACAACAACAATAACAAAACATCTAGCAGGCGAAGCGCACTGTTTGGCTTCTATACCAAGTTCCGGTGTATACCAAGTTAATGAAAGAATGAAACGTGTATTTCGGTACATACCATGCAATGAAACAGCCGGTAATACCATGCACTAAAACAGCCGCGAAAGCACTAAAATAGTGTCCTGTAAATGACGACGTACCATACATACATAATATGACTTTCACGTAATGACCTGTCGTTAGATATTTCCTATGCAAGCTCATATTGGCGTACATGATATTAATAAAATGGCAGTGAGTGCCCCAAGGAGTGCCTTGTAAATCGTGAGGTCCGTGACATACCTGTAAATATTTTCATGATATTATCTGTCATTTATCTTCGTCATACACCCATGTAATTTCGTACCAATTGTGGTATACACCAAGTTAACGAAAGCACCTAGACCGTGTCATGGCAAGCATGACGTCTTATACGGGCATTTCATGATTGTCATGCTAAGGCCTGTCGTCTATGCTTGTCGTACACTCATGTCGCGTCATACCAATTTTAGTATGTACAAAGTTAACAACACGGCCGCGAGAGCGAGAATACCATGTCATGCAAATCATTACATGTAATATACATACCACGATTGCCATGTCGCCACCTGAGTGGGGGTTGATAAGGAGCTATATTTTTTTGTTTAACTAAACCTAATCAAGCCAAACAAACAATGAAGCTAAGGAAGATAAGCTGCAACTTAATTTGTAGGTTTTAAATGTATTGCAGTAATTATGTGGTAAAATGTAGTCTAGTAATATGGGTGCCCAAGCCGAAGGCACTTGGGCACCCAAGACATTTGCGAGCCGCAAGTGAGCATGCGTTGGACGAAAACGACACGTGGGTTCTTGCATTCGGATTCACCCGAGGTCCAAGTATCAAAAACTAGGGTGAGGCCCCTAGGCATCTTGCTTCGCCGGCGAGACGACACAGCTGCAGCGTGAGCCACGAAGTTGTCTGCATAGATGTTACCTTCCAAGCATCTGCTCGTCAAGCATGGAATTGTATTTGTATTGTATTTATAATGAAGCTTCACAAGCTCTGTGAAGCTGTCATTGTGACTGTTCGTGCTCACCGCGTTTGCTCTTGAGATCATAATTGATGTTCGCGCGTGTTCGCCGACGATGCAAGCTCGCGTTCAGGAGGACCAAAGAATACAGCTCGCCTCCTTGTGGAAGGCGTGCCCCAGAAGGAGACAGGCCGCAGGATGGAAGATGTAAATTCGAAGTGGCACGATGTGTGAAAGCAGTTTGATATCAAGGAAGGGTAGCTTGCGCTCCACACAGGACGGCCGAGGGTCGCGGAAGCATAAGATGAGCGAATTTTTGCCACGGTCCTAGTGAAACCGTTCATTATGATACAGCAAATTGAATAGTAGCTTGTGATTTCTGCTTCATGCGACATAATCCCAGGGCACCTCAAAAAAGCAGAAATACGAGGCTGCATTGCGACAATAACCACTGTATCACCGTGGCGGCCACCGTCAACCATAGCAGTGACAAAGCAGACGAACGGCGATGATGCCGCGGCGCTTCAGCGACTGCTACAAGTGTAAAGACGTGTCAGGAGGAACGGAGCGCCTAGACATACCCGACAGGAAAGTTAGCAGACGAATGCAATGTTAATGTAACTAATAGCGAAGCTTCCATTGAAGCATATATGTTCAGAAAATATCGGCTCATCAACTGCTCGTGGGGTTTAGCGCCATCTGAGTGAGGAGGGAACACTTCCGGCGAAACAAAAAAAATTACACCATCTCCCGCTAAAGGGAACCATGTGTAGATGTGAAGCAGCGGGCGCTAACGCTTACACTGGCGGCGGCGTTGACGCTGGCGCTAATCGCAGCGTTGCGCAGGAGAGTAAACTGGGGAGGCGCAAAGCACGCAGTGATGGAGCGGTGTTTCCTACTGGAACATGCCAATAGCTGCTAATGGGCAATGAGGGACAGAAGACTCCGACTAGACACAGAGACCCGCAGTCCGCTTTTAGTTGACGCGCACGCTGCGAATTTTTATTGTTCAACATCGCACAGGAGAAATCTCTCACCGGCACCACCTTGCAGGTCAAAATCCAGTGGCATATGTATACGGGGTGGCCAGTGAATGGTTGTGCAGCGCGAGCAGTCCGGTTTTTTCAACCAAGAAACTCGCTAGCAGACGCTGCCGGCGTCGGCGTCGCGAGGCGAGAGAGCGGGGGGGAGTGTGGAAGAGGAGAGAGATGGGGGGACGCGCATGCGCAGTGGGGAGTGTGGACGCCGCGGGCAGGGATGCCTAGAGGAGAGAGGGGGGGACCGTAGGAGAGGAGAGAGAGGGGGGGGACGTGCATGCGCAGTGGGTGTGAACGCCGCGGGCAGGGATGCCTAGAGGAGAGAGGGGGGGGAGCGTAGGAGGGGAGAGAGGAGGGGAGGCGCATGCGCAGTGAGAATGTGGTTGCCGCGGGCAGGGATGCCTAGAGGAGAGAGAGGGGGAGAGGAGGTTTTCTTAATTTGTTTAATGGGTTTGCGCATGCGCAGTAAGGGAGGCCACGCGGCACACCTCCACCACCACCACCACCACCGGATTAAGCTTCGCCATAAGATGCTTCACATCTGAAAAATCACGGCATCTCCACGGAGTGAATGATGATGAGTGGGCGAAGCAGTGGAATCGATCGGTGTTACCGTAAATCACTCGTGAGCCGCCGCTACCCACGCCCTCAATTCCGAGTCAGCTTGGCGCTTTTGCCGTTTAGCCACCGCTTCCCGCGCTGTAGCCACCGGAGTAGCAGCTTGTTGTTGGCGTTGCCCTTCAGCCGCCGCTTCCCGCGCCTACGTTCGTTTCATCCATGGCAGAAAGAGAATATTCCATGGTTGTCATCGGGTACGTTGCATGAGCTAACGCGCTTCTTCGTCATCGTCATGGCGTATAGTGGGCACCTTTTGCATGTGCTGTGCATGTGCTAACGCGCTTATTTTTCATCGCCATCAGCGTCATCGTCATCGTCATGGCATACAGTGGGACATGGCCTCCGCGCCATCTATAGATCAATTTACATACTATGCGATACGAGCGCCATCTAGTGAACACTCCGTAAACTAGAGGTGGCAGTTACGGTGGGCGTATAGTGGGCACCTTGCATACGGCTGGCTACGACGGACGGCGCCGGACTAGCCTGTGCCCGAAGGAGCTTCGCCCCTAAAATTAGGACAAATATGACGCAATATCCGGTAAACAAGTGACGTCATATTGTTGGCACTATTTCAAAATTCGTTGTAAGAATGGCTATCGCAGGCCCTTGATCGCTAAGGACTCGTGCTAAGGCGAACTGGTGAGTCCTTCACGAGTTACGCTTCATGCAATGCCAGCTAAACTTATATCGCCTTATGACAAGACGGTAGTGTGCTGCCGTTTAATACGCCTTCGTTTTAGTTGGCAACCTATCCTTGCGACTTTTGGCACCTTATTCTTGGGACACTCGTGACATCTTCCGCTGATGGATTGAAGCAAGCAGCAGCGTACCTCTTATATTTTCAGTATTGCTTATTTGTTTCACACACACGCAGGTTCCTTAAAATGCACATTCCTTGTGTGCATCATTTCTAACCAAAAGGAATGATACCTAGTCCCAGCAGAATTATGACATTTCTGTTTTATTCAGTAGTCACAATACGATTTTATTACACTGCACACAATGAGCCCCACAAGTGGTAATAAGTACAAAAATTCTCGCCAATTCCGCGAAGTGAATGCTGATGAGTGGGGCGAAGCTTCAACGCTCTAAGCGCGCGTCGGCGCCTCCAGGCTCGCGTAGCGACCGCTTCAGGCGCTTGGCCGCTGCATCCCGCGCCCGTTCTGCTTCCAAGTTCACTTGTCGCCGCTTTCGTCTCTGTTCGGCCTCGCGCGCAGAAAGAGAATGTGTGGCCTCATCGTTATGACGTATAGTGGGTACATTTCATATGCTGTGCCGTGATGGCAGAAAATCGCACACATCTCCCCGTAAGGGAACCCTGAGTAATATGCGAAGCAGCCATGACAGTTCTGTAAAGTTGCTGTTTATTCATAATTGTAGATGACTTTCCGCCGCTTCCCTTCCGCTGCAGCTTCTCGAGCCCGTTACTCCGGGTAGGCCTGTCGACGTGCCCGTTTCGCTGTGCGAGCCCTCGCCGTCTCTGGATCGGCTTGCCGGCACAGGTGTCTCGCTTTCAGCTTCTCCAGATCTGAGCTCCGGGTCGGCTTGACGACGCTGCCGCGCAGCAGACCGCTTTGCGTAAAACGGCTGTGTTTACGCGCAAACACGCGCAAAGCGCCTGTGTTTACGGCGTTGGGGCGGCCTTTTATTTTGTTCTGGTTCGCATCTTGGGGTGCTTCCCTACTACATGGAAAGTTACGGTGGGCGTAAAGTGGGTACCTTGCACACCTTGCATGTGCTGTGGACGGACGGTGGTCCACAGCACGTGCAAGCAAGATCAAACAATGGAGTCAACCTGGGCGACAGATACCGCCGGTAGTGCGTGTTATTCTTTGCTTGCACCCACCACCTGCCTAGCCATTGCTAAGAAGCCACTCTGTGCTCTCGGCCGTGACTCTGGTGACTGTGGTGGTGGCTGACGGCCTTATAATACTACGGTGTTCTGGTTTGCCAGTGGGTGCTTCCCTACTTCATGAAAGTTACGGTGGGCGTATAGTGGGTACCTTGCATGTGGTGTGGATGAACGGGCGTATAATGGTTATTTTGCATGTGCTGTGCCGTGATGGCAGCGTCATCGCCATCGTAATCTGGCTACGGCGGCAAATGGTGCGTTGGGGGGACAGCCTCGTTCATAAGATGCTTCGCATCTTCATCGTCGTCATCATGGCGTATAATGGTTACCTTGCATGTGATGTGCCGTGATGGCAGCGTCATCGTCATCGCCATCTGGCTACGCCAATGGGAGACAGAGCCCCGGCTAGAGGAGCTTCGCCCCTAAATGTGCGCGGACACTAAGTGCGCTATGTTTCATCTTACGCTCCGATCAATTATACCGTTACGTGTAACGTATGCAGTCATGTGTATTGTAGCGCGACAAATAGCGATCTGCTCACAGATAACAGGAACAATGGAAGGCACTGCGTGTTCACGAAGGAAACCGGGCCGCCGGAATACTGATTCACCAAAGATCCAGTGAGCACAGTACTCCGAACCATTGTCCCGGTTTCTAATCCAGATGACATGGGTCGCCAGGCGTACGTTTTTGGATATTGTCTCCTTGCATAGCACATCGTTTCCGCGGGTACTGAGGCAAATGCTCGGTGTTAAAGGTTATCCGCATCGTCCCGTTGCCCGTTGGACGCTACTCAACACGTTCAGCAACGATGAAACGCAGCTCACAACTGGACGCGCAGCAAAAATTAAATTCCTACCAAAACAGTTCAGAGAATGCATGCAAGTGCGTAATACCAAAACACGTGAGGGGGCGTGTCGTCGCAGACGCTTTACAAGCGCGTCTTTCCACGCACCGCAAGGGCTGCAGCTGCACTGTATAGTAACGACATAAGCCTCTCTCAGAGGGCGCTAAAGAAAAAGTTTTCCTTTATAATTAAACTATTTCATAAATTCTTTGCGCATTGCACCTATATGTCAATTGTTCTGGAAATAAATGTCATTTGTAAAACATAACGAGTACTTCGCGCTGGAATAAAACCTCTTTTTTCACTATTTGTGTTAGTTCCCTCCACACCCAGTCGCTCTTCAATAGCAGCACCCATAACTCACCATGCTGCTGGACAATACATTCTGAACCGCTTTTCGCCCTAAGCAGCGCAACCTATTTATACCGACCTTGGTGAATGCTCGAAGCGCGCCAGGCGTGGAAATGCCGATTGCCTCAACACCATTCTTTGTGACGCCAGGTGAACGGAGTAATTCAATTTTGCCGTCGCTAAGCCATACGCTGCAGATCACGCAAACTTTTTTTACCGACAGTACCTTTGTACCTTGTTGGAGAAATGAAACGCAAACAAGAAGATTACAAAGTTGAACAGCTTTCGCAGAGCAATAGCAAATGAGCATTCAGGTTTACAGAGGAGTCCCGCGCCGTCCACACTCCCACTGCGCATGCGCGTCCCACCTCTCCTACGCTCCCCCCTCTCTTCTCTAGGCATCTCTGCCCGCAGCGTCCACACTCCCACTGCGCATGCGCGCCCCCCTCTCTCTCTCCTCTCCTACGCTCCCCCCTCTCCCTCTCTCGACTCGCGATGCCGAGACAGGCAGCGTCTGCTAGCGAGTTTGCTAGCAGACGCTGCCTGTGACTGCTAGCGTCTGCTGCTCGCTAGCAGACGCGTCTGCTAGCGAGCAACGTCTGCTAACCGACTGCTCGCGCTGCACAACCGTTCACTGGCCACCCCGTATATATGGCAATGGATCTTGACCTCCAAGGTGGTGCCGGTGGGAGATTTCTCCTGTGCGTTGTTGAACAATAAAAATTCGCAGCGTGCGCCTTAACTAAAAGCGGACTGCGAGTCTCTGTGTCCAGTCGGAGTCTTCTGTCTCTCATTGCACATTAGCAGCGATTGGTATGTTCCAGTAGGAAACACCGCTCCATCGCTGCTTGCTTTACGCATCCCCAGTTTTAAATGCGAATGCATTTCTTAGTCGGGCTATGTCAGGAATCCGGCGTTGGCGTTGTCCGCGGTGGCCTCGGCAGGTGTTATAGTGAGTGGAGAGGAGGAGCGCGCTCTGGTGCGTGAGGGCGCTCGCATCGCGGGAGCTCGGCGGAGCTATATATGAAAAAAAAAATTTTTAAATAAAAAAAAAGAAAAAAAAGAAGAAAAACAACAAAAGAAAGTTAAGAAAAAAATTGAAAAAAAATAAAAAAGAAGAAAAAAAAACAGAGAAAAAGCAAAAAAAAAAAAACAGGCGCTGCGCCGTGCTCCCGACCAGGCTGCAGAAATTTGGCGCCTTTTCCCTCTTCGAACCACAACCACCATATATAAATGGAGTGAAGCGCGCGCGAAATGCATTCGCATTTCCTCACGATTTCCCTTCGGGGAGGTGGGGGCATTTTTTTCGGTATGGATGGATGCTGTGGGTTACGGCCTAGCAAATCATTCGCGCGTCGCAGACCTATTTTTGGTATGGATGAATGCTATGAGCGAGGCCGACGCTGGGGGTAAGGTCTGCACCGGGCAGTGTGTTAATGCGTCGACAAAATTGTACTTTTCCTATTCGAAACGCGCCGAAGGGGACGGACGCGTAGAAACAACGCTTTGAAGGAAGTACCTAATCGTGGATTGCACGGGCATGATGCATTACTTCACTTTAGCAAAAGCACTGCGAGAGGATAGTAGTAGATATAAAAGGCACGTTTGTACAGCCTACGCAGTATGTCACCGTGACGCAGTGGATAGCGCGCCCGGCATCGCTTCTCATGGACCAAGAGGTCATAGGTTTGACTCCCGTTGACGGAACGTTTTTCTTTGTCTGCTGATCATGTGTATTTTTTCTACGTCATTTTCGTAACGGAAATACGTCACTGAAGTCTTGGTGGAACCCAGCATAAAACACTTTCGTGTTAAAATACCATAAATCTAGAACCTTAGCTAGCTTGCGGGCAATGTGACGCCAGTTTAAGGAAAATTCTACACAATAAAAACGAATATAAACTCAACGTATCACCAATACCATGTATCGCTAATGTACCAAATATATTTTCTTGGTTTCCTAAATGTTTCTGATACACTTTAGCAGAAAAGCATAGAGCTGATGGCAACACGAATCGGCGAAGAAAGCTTCTACTGAACAAGAAAAAGTGGGACGCATTCGTCCCATTATCCCTCAAAGGATTAATTTATAACATGACAGTGATAACACCAGTGTCTGACAATGAAATTGAAATGCGCAAGAATCTTACTTTTCTGAATGGAGTTATGCGAATACTTTTATTAACTAGAAAGGAAGCATGAAATAGATGGAAAGCATATAGCGATGAAATAAAAGGTGATACTGACAAGACGTGGTAAGTGTTCGCGTGAGAAAGGCCATATTGAAAGATTCTCCTTTACATCTTCTTTCTTTTATTTTATGTGCGTGGCCAAGACGTACAGAGACTAAGGTGGTCAAAAATGTACTTCACGTTCTATGCCAGTCCTAGAGAGGTATGTATTATGAAAGAACTTCAGAAGAAGCTTCTTCCTTTATTCGTGCAGACATAAGGCCAACAATACATTTGGTAGCTGACACACCAAATACTCCCCCATAGTTAGCACATATTAAACACTCCGCTCAATTTCGTATTCGCTCTAATTTGTCTGTGTGAGCACCCACGGGTCGCACATGCAACAGGCGCATGCCAATACAGACAGAAATAATTTTCATATGTCTGCAACCTAACGTAGTTTGCATGCTCATGGTAAAGTAAATGTATAAATGGGTGAGTTTGGGATCCACCATTCATATTACATTGTTGCTTGATTGACACAGCTCATAGACTACTTCATTTTTAGAGCGCAACAATATTGAAATCCGCGCTGGTAACTTGGGATAGTGGCTAGTACCAAATTTATTTGCGGACCTCTAAACGCAGGTCTGTGAATGATAAGCTTCCACTTATTCTATATAAAAAAGCCGGCAGATCCCACGCACTGTGGGAATCGATGTAATGCGAAGCAGCCAGGAAGGAGCAAATCATGCTTTACATAATTTGCATGTCATGTTTTACATGTTAGGACCTGTCATTTATGTTCGTCATACAGTCACGTCGCGCAATACCAATTTTGGTGTATATCAAGCTAGCGAACTGGACGCAAGCGCACCATGAGCGTGGCATGTAAATGGCGTTGTAGATGACATGCACGCAAAGATTTTCATGTTACCACCTGCCACTTATGTTCGTTATACAGTTATGTCACTCAATACCAAACTTGGTGTATATCAAGCTAACGTAACGGCCGCGAGCGCGCACATGAGCGTGGCATGCAAGTCATGCCGCTCATGACAAGTCATGATTTCCATAATACCACTTGTCATTTATGTTCGTCATACAGTCGTGTCACTCAATACCAAATTTGGTGTATATCAAGCTAACGAAACGGCCGCGAGCACGCCATGAGCGTGGCATGCAAGTCATGACGCTCATGACAAGTCATGATTTCCATAATACCACTTGTCATTTATGTTCGTCATACAGTCATGTCACTCAATACCAAATTTGGTGTATATCAAGCTAACGAAACGGCTGCGAGCGCGCTATGAGCGTGGAATACAAGTCATTTCACTCATAACATGTCATGATTTCCATATTACCACTAGTCATTTATGTTCGTCATACAGTCATGTCACTCAATACCAAATTTGGTGTATATAAATCTAACGAAGCGGCCGCGAGCGCGCTATGAGCGTGGAATGCAAGTCATGTCACTCATGAAGTCATGATTTCCATATTACCAGTTGTCATTTATGTTCGTCATACAGTCATGTCACTCAATCCCAAATTTGGTGTATATCAAGCTAACGAAACGGCCGCGAGTGCCCCATGAGCGTGGCATGTAAATCATACTTTTCATGACAAGTTAGTCATGATTTTCTTGATGTGACCAGCCATTTATGTTCGTCATACAGTAATGGTATACCATACCAAATTTGGTACAAATCCCATTAACGATACGGCCAGGAGAGCAGAAAGTCGTAGGCGGCTAGATAGATAGATAGATAGATAGATAGATAGATAGATAGATAGATAGATAGATAGATAGATAGATAGATAGATAGATAGATAGATAGATAGATAGATAGATAGATAGATAGATAGATAGATAGATGATACGCTTAATGTCGCCGAAGTTCGCTAAGAAATGCTTCGCATTTAAAAACACTTACACAAACGCGCAGTAAACATATCGCGCGAAATAATTCTGAAGCATTCACTTGTTTATTGATTCAATCATTAATTAAATACGGCCTTCATTTTCACTGCACGGTGTTGTAGCTGATTGGTCACTGTCGTCTTGGTGTCTGCTCACAACGTCTTTCCAATCTCATTAAGACCTCTGAAAAGAGTGCAGAAGGTTCAAGCACATAAGGCACAGCCTGCGCGGAGAAATAATGTGTCTTATTGTTTAGAAACTGAAATGAGGACTAAATGATGGACGAAAGCAAGTACGTGCGTCAATATACACGTTGAAACATCCGCGTGAATCTCGTGAACAAAAGCCGGAACAAATGCATAGCAACCGCTGTGCCTGACACGTCATGCCCGCATGTAAAAGGGACATTGGAAGCGCCTCGTAGAAAGCAGACTTGCGGTGCTTAAGAACAATCACGTCAGGTATCCCGCGGGCTTCAACGGCGCACGTGAAAAGCAAAAAAACAAGTGCGTCTGTTATTATGCTTGTGCATGTCCAGCAATCTGGGACATCGACTAGTGCGGCAAAGCCGATCCCAAGGGGAAGCGCTGGGCGTAACTCTATGGGGAGCGTTCTTCAAAAAATGATTACTGAGCAATGCCTGATTTTTCGCTAATTGCACTTCAGGCACTTAATGCTGACAACCTCCTTATGTGGTACAACGCGATTAGTTTTAATCGGCCGGCTGGAATTTTTTCCCGAGACACTTTTGTGCATCCATTGAAAATGTATGGGGTGATTTTTGAAAAGCTAATTGTAGCGCAACGATAACGTATTCGCTAATTGCACTCTAGTGGCATGTACGGTAGGACAACCTTGTCTTTGTGTTTGCAATTTCGTGGGATTACGCTGGGTGGATTTTTTTCCTGAAGAGCTTTTCCAAATCGATAGTGCAGGAAAGCAGCATTACAGGGGTAAAAGAATCACCTGTCGGTAAATCGATGAGAAAGTGGACGTTGATCATGGTAAAAACTCAGCAAAAGTCTGCAGATGTGACGTACATTATGTGGATGAAGCATCAGGAATTTCATAACCGTAATAAATATTTATCACTAATCTAACCATTTAATTTAAACTTATGGGGGGAAGCTCTCAGTGTAGAAGCACATATGTAGTACAGTACATATAGTGTTTCAATGTGAACAGTTACGATAAGGTGGTAGATAACAATTTCATATCATTGGTTTGTACTGTTTATTGTTCTCATTAATTAGGAGTTCGGGTTAATTACAATCAATGACTTATATGCTATCTATGTGTTGAGTGATGTGATACGAAAAGTGTCCGAGATGGCATACAGATTTGAAGGCATGAAATTCCGAAGTTGCTGTGGCATGACATGACTGCATGAAGAATATAAATGACAGGTCATAACATGAAACTCATGACACTTATGTCATGAACGGTATGATCTACATGCCACATTATTAGCGCTCTCGCGGCCGTTTCTTAGTTTAAGGTATACCAAAAATATTGAGGCTTGTCAAGAGTGTATGACGAACATAAAAAGCAGGTATTAACAATTATGACATGTATGCCATTTATGACATGATTTACATGTCACACTCATGGTGCGCGTGCGGCCGTTTCATTCACTGGATATATACTGAAATTGGTATTATGCAATGTTACTGCGTGACAAATATAGATGACAAGTATTAACATAAAAATCATAACATGTATGTCATGTATGACATGACTTACGTTCCACGCTCATGGCGTGCTCGCAGCCGTTTCGTTTCCTGGATATATACCAAATTTGATATGGCGTGACATGACTGTATGACGAAGACAAATAACAGATCCTTACATGCAAATTATGGCACGGATGTCATGTGCGGCATGACTTACATGCCACGCTCATGGCGTGCTCGCAGCCGTTTCGTTTCCTGGCTATATACCAAATGTGATATGACGTGACATGACTGTATGACGAACATAAAAAAAGTTACAGCATATCCACGGAGTGAATGATGATGAGGGGGGGGCGAAGCGTGCGTCCGTCCGTCCGACCGTCCGTCCGTCCGTCCGTCCGTCCGTCTGTCTGTCTGTCTGTCTGTCTGTCTGTCTGTCTGTCTGTCTGTCTGTATGTCTGTCCCTAAAACTAGCACCATCCCACTAAAACCACTAACACCATCTAGTGATATTATTTCCAAGATGATGATGATGATGATGAATTGTGGCTATGCCCTTTGTAGCGGGTGGGCAACTCTCAGGTGCCTTAGAGAAGGAAAAAAATAAATAAAAAATAAAAAACCTTTGTCCCACAGCCTAGGTAGATATACACACACACGCTGAGGTGAATTAACCTGTTCGCGACAGCCGTACAATGTCTCCTCGTAGACCAGCTACATTGTCTGAACGGACATATACACACAACGCCATCTGTTGAGCAATTCATGAACTAGAGGTGGCTGGCTACATACATACTACTACGGTGGAGGAGGAGGGAACGACCCACACCCTAAGGAGCTTAGCTCCTAAAAGCAGGTCCTTACATGCAAATTATGGAACGCATGTCATGTACGGCATGGCTTACATGCCCGCTCATGGTGCGTTTGCGGCCGTTCCATGCACTAGTTCTATATTAAGATTGGTATTACGCAATGTTACTGTGTTACAACGATAAACGACCACTATTACCGTAAAAATCGTGACATGTACGCCGTCAACGGCCGTCCAGAGGGCCCGTGAAAGAGCGGAGAGGCATGGCCTCCCGATTCCGACATGGGAGCAGCCAGCGGCGAGCCGAGGGCCCCAGCGGGTCGTTCCCGGCTAGTCCCTCAGGACATCAATAAAGTTCTTTGTCTGTCTGTCTGTCTGTCTGTCTGTCTGTCTGTCTGTCTGTCTGTCTGTCTGTCATAGAACTAGGCGGTCACGTACCAAGAGACAGGGATGTACAGACCCGCGGCTTTAGGAGCCTCGCCCTTAAAAAAAACACTACGCTTTTTACACGTGTTGGTACTGCAACGTTTTGCCTTTGGCGGTAATTATTCGAAAAGTACGCGAAAAAAAAATGACACCATCTCCCGCCAGAGGGGAGCATGAGGCGATGCGAAGCACACCGCGTTTGCATCGGTTCGACTAGCTGTTTCCGTTAATGTTGCGTATTGAGTGTTGTAGTTTGTGTTGTGTTTATGCTCTTATGTTGTTGTTAACGTAGACCCGAACGCAGACCCGAACGTGGTAGCGCGTGCCAGCGCGTTCTGACTAGGATACAACGCGTTGGTTCAGCATGCGTCTGCAGAATCTCGTTCCCCGACGTCATCACGTGATTGCTGAGAGAGTGTAAGGGGGAGAGGCCACACCGCCTTACCCAGCCCCTTACCCAGCTAGCGCGTGAGCTCACAGCATAAGACGCTCACAGAGACTATGTACATTATATACACACAAGAGTTATTCTTTTGCAAAGTACAAGGGCGTCCCCTGATAAGCTCGGGACACGGAGGCTCGGGCACTCGATTCCCTTTAGAGATGACGCAAGGCTACTGAACCTAATTTCGCTAAACCACCGTTATCGCTCAACATAATTCGTTAGTTTCTGCGCTATTTATTATTCAAGACATTGAGCAACATTCATATATCCCGTGCACTGACAGAACATTTTATCCTCCGCGTATAACCTGTAAGGACATTTTCGAAGCGCGCATAAACCAATTAAAGAATTTAAGAGGAGAACGCGTTAGCGTAATCGAGCTTCGTTCACTTCACCTTCACAGTCGCTAGCCTCGCTTAATTTCTCGGCGGACACATCCATCCTGCCGCAAGGAAAGGTACGTCTGTGCTCGTAACATATATATTGTTTCAAACTGTCCTACAGTGCCTTTTGTAAGTACAGCATGCAAAATGCTCGCTAGGACATAATTCTTTTTTCTTCGATCCAGGAAGGCTACAAGCGCAAATGCGTAGCTGCACTCTTTGTTGATCGTGTTGCTGATAATAAGAAAGAGAGAGAGAGAGAAAACTTTATTTAAAAAGTCAGTCAGTGACGTCAGGCATGGCCCGTCGCCTCCAGCCGTCTGCCGGTTTGATTACTTATTCCTGTGCACTTGGGAATCGGTCGGTTGTCACAGCAGCCACTCACTGTGCAATTCAAATGTACGACGCTGGTGCGATTCTACACTTCTGCCACGCAATATTACATGTGTGAAGGGGGGATCCTTGAACTACAAGACATTATTATAGTGCTTTTTTATCGAAACAGTGTAGAACACCTGTTTTCCGTGCGAAGTCTTGGATTAGATTTCCTCTCGAGCCGAATATTCATATTGTCTATTTATTTGCATCTATCTCAAATTCTGGCCCCCGGAAGACGTTTATTTTCGCTAACAATACTTAGCCAACAATGAAATCACGCGCTGTTCGAAAACGTGCGCTTGGTGTAATATCAATAGTAACATGCCTCGTTTACGTTAGTGACGTCCTTTGTAAGACAACTACTCACTGTTTGTCGTTTATATAATAATAATAATAATAATAATAATAATAATAATAATAATAATAATAATAATAATAATAATAGAGTGAAGAACAACGAACGTTATAGTGGGTCATCATCTCCTCCGACATCGCAGGTCTGTCTGTATACCGCGCATTGCTCGATGGCGCTTCTCGTTCACCCGCAAGATCCGTTGATTTGAGTCATTGGTCAAGCTACCGGCCGATCCCTACGGCAGAGTTCAATAAACTTTTTTTATATATATATCTGACAAAATATGGGAAGGTAGGCTACATTGCAGCAGGCTATCCCAACATCATGACAGTAATGTACAAGATAAACATAAAAATACGAAAAATTAAGAATAAAAGAAGAAAAAAAATAATCAGAGTCACTTGGTACATATATACACTATAGGGCTTATAACGAATGAATGAGCACAGTATATATGGGCGTAGTCCAGTTCATATATCGTGATCACATCGCGGATAGAGTCCGAACAAATAGTGGCAAGGTATAATAAGAAATAAAGACAGTTAATTAAATTTGTGTCCATTAAAAAATCACGGAGGGCGCTCACTGCGCGCCTTTGATTATCGGGATGTGGCCATGGTCCAAGTACTTTTCCAATCGTAAATGGTCGTCTGTCGAGGCGGTTCAATCGATCACTCAGTTGAGCGCGTTGTTCGTCAATTCGCGGACATTCAATAATGATATGCTCCTCTGACGCATCGACATGATCACAGTGGTCGCAGTGCGGGGACGTTCTTGTTTTTATGCGGCATAAGAAGTGAGGTGTGTATGCAACACCTAATCGTAGACGGTGCAGTAGTGTGTCAAATGGTCTATCAATCTTTTGATTAGGTGTAAATCGGAGAGACGGATCTATTTGATATAAGAGTGAAGACTTTGTATTTTCGTCAAATCAAGCGTTTTTGCACAATTTGTGGCGCAGTTCGGAAAGAACCTTCTTGCTTTCTGAGAAATAAACGGGCACTGGTGTCAAGTGAACTTTTTTGTGTGCTGCAGTGGCTAATTTGTCAGCATTTTCGTTTCCCATCACTCTTACGTGACTTGGAAGCCACTGAAAACATATCTCATGGCCGTCCAGATAACCGATGGTAATTGTTTTTAAGATTTCATATATTATGCTATCATCTATATGAAAATAAAAATCCTTAATCACTTGTAGCGCTCCTTTGGAGTCAGAATATATTACCCAGTTTTGCCTTTGCTGGCTTTCAACAATGAATTTTGAAGCTTGTTAATATTGCAACAAGCTCCGCTGCTGTAGACGATGTCTTTCGAGAAAGTCGGAAATCTCTTTCTATTTTATATACGGTTATATGAAAAGCCGCAGACGAGCTTTCATCCATTGTAGATCCATCCGTGAAAACAAATGTGAAACAATAAACTCTTCAACAACAACAGTAACACAATACTCATATGAGAACAATATATTTGTTGTTATTATTATTATTATTACTATTATTATTATTATTATTATTATTATTATTATTATTATTATTATTATTATTATTATTATTATGTGAGGCACAAATTTTCTTTGAAAAAATTGAGTAGTCTTATCAGAGGCGTCCCTAATGTGAACGAGGCATGCTATAGTATACTGATATTACACCAACCCCGCGTTTTTGGAGCAGCGCATGATTTCATTGGTGGCTAAGTATTCCACAAAAAAGTTATCTGTAGCGAAAATTCCGGTGCCGACGCTGGTGTCGGCGTCTTCGTTGTGAGTGAAAAAAAAAGCATTGCCCGTGGGCGAAAGGTCGAGGTAGCTGCAAATAAATGAACAATATTAATAGCTCGCGCGTAAATTGAACCCAGTACTTCTGCACGGAAAACAGGTGTTCTACAACACAGCCACGCCGGTGCTTGAAACTGTTCGGAAAAAAAAATAAACTATGATAATGTCATGTAGTGTGAGAAGGCCCCTTAACGTGTGTTGTGTTGCGTCCCAGAAGCGTAGAATGGCACTAGCGTCAAACATTTAATTGCACCAATGAGTGGTTGATTTAAAAACTCGCCAATAAGCGCGTCAAGCAAGTAATAAATAGGTCCTACCGAGGGACCTTTTAAGAAACATCACCATGTAAAAATATTACCACGCTGTTCTTGAGCAATACGTGCAAAGAAACAATTACACTATAGTAGCAGCAAGGAAACCTGACGAGAGCTATCTTCAAACTCGCTTGTACGCGTTCTTCGTTCTAAATAAAACTGGCCGAAATAATCGGGTCTCTAACCAAGACCTGATGCCGTTGTGCAGACCGCATAGCCAGTGAAACAAAGAGGTGTGCTTTGCGGTTATGTACGTACATCCAAATATCATCTGGGGTTTTACGTCACAAAACCACGATATGATTATGAAGGACGCCATCGTGGAGGGCTCCGGAAATTTCGAACATGTGGTGTTCTTTAACGTGCTCTGACATCGCACAGTATACGCGCTTCCTCCATTTCGCCTCCATCGAAATGTGACCTCTGCGGACGGGGTCGAACACGCGGCTTTCGGGTCAGAACCCGAGCACTGTAACCGCTACATCACCACAGCGGACGGTCGCATATGTGAATATAATTGGTTTCATTACGCTTTCACGAACAGTCAGCAAAGAGGGGAAGACGAGCTGTATAGCATGTCATGTACAATGAAATACATTTCGGACGTCTTTTATTATGTGCTCTAGAAACGTTAAGAGCGTTGTTTAAATTGAGGCGTCTTTCTTAAAATGCTTAAATTTGGAAAATAATTCAGCAATTTCGTCCCTGTAATGAATTTAGGCCTTTATTTCTGCTACGTTTTGAGCTCTTAAAAAAGATTATCACTGGCAGCGAATACGGCACGGCACGTTGCCTTCACTCTATAGCGCGAAAAAATTCACTTGTTAAGTGACGCCAACAAATATTAGCTACGTGAAGCCTGTCTCTACATATTCTCAAAGCGCCATCGCCATCTCATAGGCTGATATTATTTTCTCGAAATTAGCTTTCACAGATTACAAAAACGGCCGCGACAAAAGGACGTCCTAACTTTCTTCATGAAACCAGTGGGGCCGACAACTATACAACCGCACGAAATATATTGAAAAGGACGAGAGGAAGGGCAGCACGCCCTTTCGAAATACGAGTTTGTCAAGCGCAGCCAAGTGACTTGTGCGCGCGGATTCACTAACAAAAAAAAAAAAAGAAATACTTGATTCACGATCGAGCAACCAACCGACCACTCGTCGTACACGACTTGCGCTTATCAGTCAGCGATCACGGTTCGCTCTCGGTGGCGATAGTCGACATCGAGCTGCTTCGTTTTTTTTTTTATGTATGGCCACTTTGTCTGCCGCGCGCCATGCGTTATCGCGCCAGTTTTGAAAGTTGAAGGTCTGTACGCCACGTGGTGTGAAAAACGGTGAACTAAAAGCGATGTCCCGAAATGCTGGGTATGAGCGGCCTTGGTATCACTTGACAGTGACGTTTAACGAGTAACGCACGATGTGTGAATGGTGCTGAAGTGTCTGTATTTGACTGCACGCCAGACGTCATAGTGGGAGGTTTCACAAATGATTAAGCTGTATGTGTATCAAACAATCACATTTTATTGTTTTACCCCTCCCCTCTGTAATTTAATTATATGTACCCTCACGATATAGTGTAAACAAAAAAAATTGTGTTCACACTTGCCTTTCGCACAGGCATCACGACCGCCTCCTACGCATTGCTGCTGAATTTCGTACTAGCCTACAGCTCCAGCATATCAATCAAACCATGACAAATTAGGGGAGACCGCGTTGACAGAACACAAGTGCTCTAAACATTGAAAGCCTCCCTTACCTACATGACGGTATACGGCAACCCCTTCATGACATTTGAAACGATACGTACGTCATGAAAACTGAAGAATCGCCAAGTGCATAGCTATGAATTTTTGTTTGATAGAATCACTACTATCTTCCAGGTTGTTATCAAATCTAACCCAGACACCATGTTCTCACCTCAAGTTTTGTCTTTCGCGTTATGCTGAAGGTAGTAATACGGTTCGCCAAAGGGTCACAAGCGTGTATACTTCCAGCCAGATACTGACAACCAATTTAAGTGTACTGTTCGTGGAAAGATAGCGAAATAACTTTTCTAAAATAAGGCGGCTTGCTAACAATAGGTGGAGCCCTTCTGCTGGGACCGGCTTCCCAAATCCAATTCGGAGAGTCGCGCCTCCCGCAACCAATGCATGAGTCTGACGCTGATTAGTGGCGAGACAGCTTCTACTGGATGCAGCGGGCCGCCAATCCGTGGTCTGCTGTATGTTCAAATGCGTGGGTGGAGTCCCAGCACGGGCCTTTGTCGCAGTGTTTTCTGAGAAATGTTTTTTGAGGTATATGTAAGTGTGGGTTGATGTTTGTTTGTATTAGATGCCAGTTCCTTGCCCATCACCTGTTGATAGAGGGATGAGACAGAACTTTGTCGTTCTAGTCATTCTGAAAATTCATATCTGCTTGTACGGTAGCTGCGAGACGCACTATATTTCCATTATATGACAGTACAGCAAGGCGTGAAGCTACGCGAACCTGGAGAAGTGCATTTCGATGGGCTGATCCACATGTGCGACAGCAAGTTTGCTCTTGAGTAGCATTTTCTGAACTGTGCGAACTCGTCAACAACATTCACTAAGTGGGAACGTCATAGCATGACGCTCCGAGCTTAGTGCATTCTCTTCAGTGCTTATTGATCCGTGCAGTTTGCCTCGAGAAGGTGATAGTTCATCACCTTCTGCCGATACAAAATAGCGCAGACATCAGAAGTTTATCCAGGTCTTATTCCAGCTGAAAGCGACCTGCCTCGACGAAGCAAAAAAAAAATAAAAAATCATAACATGTACACCTTTAAGATAACAAGATAATGTCAGTGTGTTTAAAGCACTAAAATCTGAAACAATGTGTCCTGGACTGTGTGTACTCATGCTGAAAACGTGTTTACCCAATTTAATACCAAACAGTTTAACAGAATTTCTTTGACAAACACAGGTGGTTTTTACGCTGTGACTCAGAGTCAGTGTACAAGTCTGACAAATTTGTTTTGAAGCTTCAATTCTGGCTATGTCGGTGCTGTAAATTTCGAGTATACGAATGAAATAGAAAAAAGGCGAAAACTATTCCTCGAATTTCGAATCAAATGTAGAATATTGTAGTGTTAACAAGTTGCAAAACAATCTTTTAAAATAAATGGACAAGATAGCATTTCAATAGGCTGCAGAACCTTGAAAAGAGTTTTCAGAATGCCGTAATCACAAATTATTATGGAGAAAAGTTTACTGCTCGACATGTACCGAATATAAACATTTCATCTGCACTCATCGCAGCAATCCATTTGTGTGTTGGAGAAATATTTCACTTATTATTCAGGTGGCGGGCAGCAAGTAAGGCTCACTGAAGGCTGTATCTATTTCCAAGCCTTTAAGTGTTTTATTCCTAATATTTTTGATAATTATCAATTTGGACCTATTTATGTGACGTCAAAACTTCAAATTCGGCTGTTAATGCAGCTTGATAGTGAAACTTAACCGTTCCTGTCGCAGAGGCGCGTGGGAGAATACGTGGAAACAATTCAGGTAGGTTAAATAATCATAACAATAACTGTAGGGGTTTAGGTTCCAAGGCATCGCCAGTGCTCGATGCCTTGTGGCGCCGTCGCGCGATGGCCACGAGAAACTACCTTGAAGCTGCCGGCCCCGTCGGCACTGCCGCCGCAACCGAGACTCGTGAGATGGCAAACAGCACGCGACAATAATTTAAAGAAAGTAGTGTTTACTAGTGCTCTGCGCTGTGTTTTGTTTGCGATAGCAATTATCGACAGTTTCGGAGTGTGTAAACAAACTGACTTGCACCGAACGGCCTCCCCAAGAGGACTTCCGGTGCGGCACTTCCGGTAATGTTTTTTCGCTGGTCCCGGCTGAAAACCAGCCTCTTGTCACAGCCACGGACATGTTGATGTGTTTTTGTCTAAGGACACAACCTCATAACAAAACGCTTATTTCTGCGCCTGTGCCACAGCGGGCACTTTTTATAGAGATCGGCGCCAATCGGAAGCGCTCCCGAGCCGAAGTGTTCGGTGTGACTGCGAAATTATAAATGTACTCACTATGCGACAACGTCAACTACGGCTGAGTCACGCGACCTACTATAGTTTACTCACGAGTAAACTATTCATGAACCAAACGGATTCATGAATCAAACCCGCCTAAATCTACAGTCCACGGTCACAACGAAAGATAAATTACCTTGAATGCGACGATGTTCAAGTACAATCAGTCAATTAGGTAATATATATTCTGGCGCCAATTCTGATACACATATTTAACCAAAGTTTGTCATTAGGAATATTTCCACGTGATATGCAGACCGCCAATGTGGCAGCGGTATTCTCTAAAGTGGATAAAAATTAAATGATCAACTACAGGCCGATATCCATATTACCAGTGTTATCGAAAGGTTATGAAAAATTCATTTTAGAGTGCTTGTCATTTTTTGTAGACCACCATAATCTGCTGCGTTCTGCGCAATATTGTTTCTCTAAGAAAAAGTGAACTGAGCTTGCTTTACTTGAACAGAAAGAATTTATGTTAGAGAAATTTCAATGTGAGGCAATGGTATTTGGGATATTCTTAGATTTTTCATTGGCATTCGACCTTGTAAACCATAGCATTTTGTTAAGAAAGTTGAAATCTTACGGCATTAGAGGCATAGTACACTCTTTATTTCCTCCTATTTAAAACATAGAAGTCAGACTGTAATTTGATGCAGGCCTAAAATAAAATGAAAAACCAGTCAGATGTGGTGTTTCGAACAGCCAAATCAGTGATGTGTACTGTTCAACACAGCAGGAGACACCAAAAGAGCCGCGCTCAACATGAATATAAGGGAGGAGGAAACACGAGGCCTGGCTTCACGTGCCACTGCCAAGCGCCGTATGCCTTAGAATAACAGATCTGAGCTGGTTGGTACGTATTCATTTTAACGCGATAGCGTTAAAGAGCTCGTTTCGCAGAAATTCCGGCGTCGGCGTCGGTGTCGGTGTCGGCGTCGGCGTCGTTGGTTGTGAGCGAAAAATCATTATCTTGTCCGTGACCGAAAAATCGAGAAAGATGCAAATAAAATAAATAATAAGAATTTTCGGGTCCGAGTGAGGATCGAACCCGGGTTGTCTGCGTGGCAAGCAGGTGTTCTACCACACAGCCATGCCTCGCTTTTTTTTTCTTTATTACACAGCCATGCCTCGCGTTGGAAATACGCGTTGGAAATACTGTGAAAATAACTTTCTCTGCTTGGTAATGCAGTGAAAATAACTTGCATGCTTCGCAAACGCAAGCGTCCTTTATATAGGCGTCGCAATATAACATGTAATATCCCAGGAATATTGCGTGGTACAAGCGTACATTGCCATCGGGCGTCAGAATATGTGACTATCATAACGATTCCATAGTTTAAAGACAGCCACCCATTACAAACGGCACACACCTTACTGCGCGTATTCCCTAACACCACGTAGTGGGTGCATAGCAAGTTCGAAAACAATTCCCACATTTGCCGCGCATAATTTCTCCTGGTTTAAAGCATACTACCCATTGCACAGTATGCACTAAGTGATTGAAGTATGCACTAGGGACGGGATATCGCTATCGCGTTCAACTCTTAAAGGCGAAGCTTAAGGGTCCCCCCAATTTTTAAAATACAGGGCGTGCAAACACGGACACAAGAAAGTACTTCCTTCTTTTGTAGGTGTTTGTGGTCTCTTTATTTCGTTCTTCTGTAGGCGTTTGTGGTGTCCTGGCTCCTTTCTTGTGTCCTAGTTTGCACGCCCTGTGTTTTAGAATGAATTGCGCATGTCTGTCGCGTCTGCGCAAAACCGAGTGATGCTGAGCTAAACCTAGCGATGCCTAGCGAAACATAGCAAAAGCCTTCTGAAAACTTGAGAATCTACCACCTTCGCTGTCCTTAAGCTTTGCGGGACAGAGCTCATTCATGCTTTTCAGTTCTTTTGCAAAATGTCTTTTCTGGCACCTTGGTGACCGTTTAGAGCGTTGTATGATTGTAGATATTTTTTTATACAACTCATTCAGACAGCTACCTGGTTTACAATGTTGTAATATAAGGATAACTATAGGCTACTTGTTCTAGCGGTACATAAAATATCTTTATCTTGGATTTGGTTGTTGACTAAATCTGACAGAAAACACTTTAAATTGTGGTAATGAATACACCTACAAAGAAAACTTTTCCTTCATGCCAGAAAGCGCCAACCACCTCTGCCTTCGCCAGGTATCACTTATCACTCAACGAAAAATGAAAGTAGAAAAAGGCGGCAGTTTGATCGAGTATCAGGATTCACACCGAATGAAGCATCGCTACTTTCGGGCGATTCAGAGACAGTAGTCAGAAGAAAAGAAGCGGAAATTTAAATGCGCTTTTTTTTACTCACAGTATTAATGACAACTAACAGACAATGATGCCAAGTAAAGTATACGGAATGTTAGTAGACGTAATTGTAATGTAAATGCGAAGAAATAAAAGTGGATGAAAATATAACTCCTTGCCAGCGGCAAGATATTGTCTCGTCCACTTTTCTTTTTTACCATTTACGGTACATTTACTACTAATAACTAGAGGCCGGATTTTTAGGCACTAAAAAAGCGCGTTTTAGGCGCCAAAAATAGGCAGGCAAAACACCGTTTTAGGGCTTCCAAAATCGTAAATATAGGCACGATAAATTTTTACATAAATTCAAAATATTTCAAACAAAGACGTACCCGACCTGTATTTACGACAGGAAAGAAAAAAAAATGTTACTCTTTATGAAGGCACAAAGGCGCCAGCGGTTGAACATAGCCATGCAATTGTCCTTTTTTCCCGCACTGTCCGTAGAACAGAGTCGCTCCTTTTATTCTGTGTCGTTGTGAGTCAAGTGTCAACCGTGGAATCAACACACTCCTGGATCTCTTTATTTTCGGCATGCACAGAAGCATATAGTTAGGCCGTTAAAAGACCACAAGAGAGGGATGCCCCGTATTGGCCGGCTCCTCCATTGGTGAACACCTTTAAAGGGCTCCTCACCACGTCTGAGCATTTTGAGCTGACCAGTGTTTTGCATGGACTGGGCGCTCTTGATCACGTCTGCCAAGATTTGCAACGCTGCGCGCCGCGGAAAGATGTGACATTTCAAAATGAATGCCGCTTGCCCTTTTTGCAGGCGCGCGACCCAAGATGGAGAGGTTGACGTACAACAAGGAATGGTCCTGCGTAGTTATCTGAGTTCTGACGTCGCTCCTCTACGTAGACATTGGTGCTCTGACATCACTCGCAGTAGCGCGTGACACTGCGAGAAATATTCGAGGCGACATGGGTATTTTGTGCAATCTGTTGCTTTAATAGATGGATGAAAGTTGATAGAAATAAAAACACAAAAGCGGGATGTGTGTGCGTTTTCATTTTTATTTTATTTTTACTTCGCATCGCAGCGAGATGTGAGACTAATCTGCCTCCATTTGGTATGCTTTCCTGTTTTCGCCGCTCCCGCGCCGCGCCGGCGCCAGCCCTGACAAAGCTTGGCGCATTTTTAGCGCACCATCCCTAACAACAGTTCTAGCTGTGCGACGCGGTGTATCGCGGTAAGGATACATGATCCGTGGGACAGCCTCTCCAGACGTGCGCGCACTGAGGGGATCCATCCCACAGAAACAGGCAGTACACTAGAGAGAACGCCGAAACGACACAACGCTGCTTGCGTGCGCTACCTGGCTCATGCACGTCATGCGCACGTGACGTTGCGTGCGCATGGCGCCTCCTCTTCATTGGCCACGCAACAACTTCCAGTGTCTAACTACAATTTCTCATGTGATCTGGTGAAGGGCTCTTTAAGAAGTCAATTACGAAGAAAACCAAAGCCGCGTGCACATCACATTTTTCTTACTTTTGATCTACACTCTCCTTTCCCCTGCCGGCACTCTATGGTTTCGCATTCGTTCGCCACCTTCTCGCGGCTGCACAGAGGGACCTCCTATTTCCTGCCCACTGCCACACCCATGTCTTAAAACGGCTGTAGAAGCCACCCGCCGCGTCTTCGGCCATGGACGCCACTCTCTTCTTCTCCTCTCCTCTTCCCATCTTTATTTTCCTCTCCCCATTCCACAGCAGACGCTGAGACGTGCTCCCATTTAGGGTTGCAGAAATAGCGTCTTTTCCTCTCCTCAACCCCTTCTCCAGCCGCTCGCGACACTCGGCGCGTTGGCGTAAGATTGCCGGCGCGTCCCTTTTTACGGCTGCTAGCGGTTGTTTTGCGGAAGTTGGTTGAATTAGAGGGCTAGTTTGAACCCCATGGTATTCTCAAAGGTGGACGTTGCCCGGTAACATGAATAACGGTCTCAAACTGCACTCGAAAGTGAAATTTGAGGTTGAATAGTGTTCATATAGGCACCGATTTGGAAAATAGGCATTTATAGGCACCTATCGGCATTTAGGCCCGAACGCCGAGAATAGGCATTTATAGGCACTATAAAAACACTATAAAAGCCCTTCTTAACCTCTAATTTGTGCTCATATATCAATGTGGCACGATAGGAACGCAACGAACAAAATAGGCATTTGCCTAAAATCCGCTCTCTAGTCATTAGCACTGTTCGTGCTCACCGCGTTTGCTGTTTAGACCATACTTGGTGTTCACGCGTGTTTGGCGGCGATGCAAGCTCGCGTTCAGGAGGACCTAAGAATACAGCTCACCTCCTTGTGGAGGGGCGTGCCCCAGAAGGAGACAGGCCGCTGGAAGGAAGATGTAAATTCGAAGTGGCACGATGTGTGAAACCTGTTTGATATCAAGGATGGGTAGTTTATGCTCCCCGCAGGACGACCGAGGGTCGCGGAAGCAGATGACTATGAGCGAATTATTGCCACGGTCGTAGTAAAGAGAGAGAGAAATAGATAAAAGAAAAGACAGGGAGGTTAACCTGGTAGAAGAACCGGTTTGCTACCCTGTACAGGGGGCGGGGAAAGAGGGATCGGAAAGAGGATAAAGGGAGAGAGAAAAAAAATTAAAAAGAAAAAAAAAGGATGCCCACATATGCACACACATGTAGGAGGTTCTTATTAGAGTCGTTCGGAGAGACCGGTTGAACCGTTCATTAGGGTACAAGAAATTCAATAGAAGCTTGTGATTTCTGCTTCATGCGACATAATCACAGAGCGCCAAAAAAAAAACCAGAAATGCAAAGCAGCTTCACAACACTAAACACTGAATCACCGTGGCTGCCGCCGTCAACAATAGCAATGCCGAAGCAGACGAACGGCGATGATAGCGTGGCGCTTCAGCGACTGCCACAGGTGTGTAAGAGATATGAGGAGGAACGGAGCACTTAGACATGCCCGACAGGAAAGATAGGACCCGAATGCAAGGTAAATAGAAGCCTGTATGTTCAGAAAATGGCGGCTCGTCAGCTGCTCGTGGAGCTTAAAGTCATCTGGGTGAGGAGGGGAACACTTTCGAGGAATCAAAAAATCAGATGAATATGAATCACTATTCGGTAAACAAGGGATGTCATTTTGTTGGCACATGCGCGAAATTAGGTGTAAGAATAGTTTGCGCAGGCCCCTGATCGCTAAGGACTCGCGCTAAGGCGAACTGGTGAGTCCTTGTCGAGTGCGCTTCAAGCAGTGCCAGCTAAACTAATGCAGTCGAGCCCATTTATAACGATACCGGTTTTCAGGGTTGCCGTTGGGTGGACATGAAAAGGAAAATATATTTTTTTTCGGCGAAATTAAAGGGGGTTAGCGGACATGCACCAACGTTCTTATCGGGACATACCCTGCAGCTTATGAGGAAAATACCACATTTCACCCCCGCATTTCTTCCTTCATTTAAGCTAATAGTTCGGGCAGAACCACACGGGAGGCAAACAGAGTGCCCGGTTGTGTACATAATTTGCCCAGGTTAAGCGTGGGTCCATCTACAAAAATGCCAAGGATGGTCAGAATTTCCAGAACCAGTTATGCTTCCTGTTTGTGAGGCGCCTGTTGTCCTTTTCGAAGCACCGCTGTGCGAACATAACGGTCGATGGCGTTTTAGGGGCGAAGCTCCTTAAGGTCGAGGCTTCTCCATCACTCCGCCGGTGTCACTCGGTGTAGCACGGAGTGTGGTGTAGCCACGCTAGTGCGATGACGATGACGCTGCCATTACGGCACAGCACATGCAACGTAACCGTTATACGCCATGAAGATGACGATGACGCTGATGACGATAAACAATAAGCGCGTTCCTGAGCACATTTTCTTTTAGGGCCGAAGCTCCTTCAGCTCGAAGCTTGTACATCACTCCCCCGGTGTAGCCACGCTAGTACTCGCCGCTCCCGCTAGAGGCGCAGCTCTGCTCTCATTTCGATTTGCATGGCGCCTACTAGCGGCTCTCGCTCCGCTCTCCGGCACACTTGCTCCACTCTCGGCTCTCGGCGCCCTTCCTCTCTATTTCGACGGTCGTCACTCAGTGTGCTTCGATACTACTACTACCTACTACTGCTATGAACAACGAAGAAGACAAGGCGGCGGCGGAGCGGAGGGCTCGCAAAGCGGCTGCAGCGCGGGCTCTGAAGTTGTGCGAGGGAGAAGTAGGCGCCGGCGACGCAGACAAGGATCCAGATTTGCGGGCTCGTGAAGCTCCAGCGGCCCGGCAGCGCCGGCAAGCCGCTCCAGAGGCGGCGAGGGCTCGCGTGACGACGTGTCACGTCTTTGCATGATCGAGTGGGCAACCTACGGGGAGATTCATGGTTACCCGAATGATACCCCGCAGCTTCGCCCACTCATCATCATTCACTTCGTGGATATGCTGTGATTTTTTTTATTTGGCCCGTGTAGACAAACTGCATTGGTGATAACTCCGGGTGTCTGGGGGACAGAGAGTGTCCCTGTAATGCGTGTCACACAATCCCACGCGCCATTCGGCTGAATAAGACGTGGCGTGCACGGGAATATGGGTAGGTGTCTTCGGGGTATATCTTGGGATGTGTCTGAAAATACGTAAAATTTGGCAGCTGCGATGTTTACTCGCTACCTTCAGGGGTTACCTCTTCTGGCTCGGTGGAAACACAAAGATGACTGGACACCTTCACTGTTCAATTAATGTAGAAATAAAACAATTTGCTTTTAAAAGTATGCAGTAGAGAAGAAAGGTGGTTGGGTCAAACGGGAAAAAGGAAGCGCCGGTAGCTCCTCTCAGATTTACAAAACGCGGCCTCTGATATTTTGCACAGTGAATACATCCCACCAGATTTTCCCACGAAACAGAGACCAAGACGCCGACGAGTGCGCCAGCAATACCCTTCCGAGACGTCCACAATGAGCGAGTGTCGTTGTGTAAAAGATCCCTAACTTCGCTTCGTGGGTATGCAGGCTGCGCGCACCATGATAGAAGGTGCACATATATTAACAAATGCAGAACAGCAGTACAATCGTTCCACTGAGTGTCGTCAGTGTGGCCGTCTGCTGTAGTCTGGCCCGTCGCTTTCGCATTCACTTGTGTTTAGTAGAATGTTTTATATTAAGTAATGTCTCATGCTCACGTCCGTCTGGTGTCCGTCCGACGTCCGTCCGTCCGTGTGTCTGTCCGTCCGTCTGTCCGTCGGTCCGTCCGTCTGTCTATCTATCTGTCTGTCTGTCCGTCCGTCCGTCCGTGCGTCTGTCCGTCGGTACGTCTCTCTGTCCGTCCGTCCGCCCGTCCGTCCGTCCGCCCGTCTGTCCGTCCGTCTGTACGTCCGTCTGTCCGTCCGTCCGTTTGTCCGCCCGTCCGTCTGTCCGTCCGTCTGTCCATCAGTCCGTCCCTCCGGCGTCCGTCCGTCCCTCTGTCCGTCCGTCCGTCTGTCTGTCCTCCGTCTGTCTGTCTATCAATCCGTCCGTCCGTCTGGTCGTCCGTCAGTCCATCTGTCCTTCCGTCCGTCTGTCCATCTGTCCGTCCGTCCATCCATCCGTCTGTCCATTCGTCTGTCCATCCGTCTGTCCGTCTGGTCGTCCATCCGAGCTCTGGCACGGAGCCAGGTGGCCACCGGGACGCGGAAACGGACGCCGGTCGCGTCGGACTCTACAGCGCGCGCGCCTTGCTTGCGTAGCGTCGCTGTGCTCAGCGTTTGCAATCATTCTGACCGACGCCGTCTTAATGGACGCAGGCATTCACGGAATACACTTTCGATTTTACAAAGGGTCCGTCAATTTAAGCGCTGGAACGCGGATGGTGTTTGCACGATGCGCAAAGCGCGAGAAAATACTAACGCATGCGACCGGAGGAAGATTAGTCTCACGTCTCACTGCGATTCGCGGTAAAAAATTAAAAAAGAAAGCACGCACACATTCTGTTTGTGTGTTATTCCACTGAGAGTGTAAAAGAAAAAAGACATGGCATAGTTAGTGGAATGGCCACACGCTTTCGCCGAACACACTTTGGAATGTACAAAGTGTCCTTCAGTTTTTTCAGTATTTCATAGACAAGTAACTGTCACCGAAATTAGCGCCAAACGAAACGATGAAACGACCGCTCCAAGCGAACGCTAAGTATTGCGTTCAGCTGCTCTGACAGAACGCAATGTTTTCGATGGTCTGCCCCGTGTTGTGTGCGCGCACAGCTTCATCGGACAAAACTATGTGCCATCACAAGCGCTCGCTCAGTTTTATTAAAACTGTATGGTGAGAACTTGTAAAATGATGGTGTTTTAAGTGGAAGCTCCTCACAGACAACACCACAAAAGAGTAGAAATTAAAACACTTCCTGTTTCACCCAGCCGGCGCACGAAAGTGCAGCAATCGTGCGCCGGCTGGGTTTCGTTGGCCGAAACACACATCTGCGCCTTCGAGAGATTGCTCATGAGTCACTAACGTCCCCGTATACATAGAAAGGCAAAAAAAATATTGCAATACATACCTGTAACAAAGTGCTTCCCGCACAGTTGAGATGTTGTTGATGGCTGGCATAGACGCTCTTGCGCATCTTGCTGCTTCAAGGCGCTGTAGTTCGTGTTGGGACGAGGGAAATCGGAAAAACGACGCTCTCTTGTTGGGATTGTGATGGGAGGTGTTCGAAAAAGGTCTCATGAGCGTGGCCGTGGCAATGCTGGAGCCGGTGCAGTGCAACCGACAGGAGGAGCGGCCACGCGCGACTGCCAAAAATCGTTTTGGCACTCAGCCGCTAGGGGCTGGGAAAGCGCAGTTCAGCGTAGCAAAAGAAGGATTCCCTTTCCCTGCCCCTTGTTACTGCGCATGGCTATGCTATGCTTCAGACTCTCCCTTACGCCTTTACCCTTTCTTCACCTGACATCACTCCTCCTCACCCTTTCTTCCTTTCCCACCCCCTTACCATACTAAACTACGCTTTATTATGCATTTACTCTCATCCACCTCTCCTACCGTTGCATAGCTATAATCGGCTTTCCTGTTCCCTTAGCTACGCTTCCTCCCGAACCCGCCTTCACCAGTTTCGGCCTGTCTGCAAACGGCGCTACCGCAAACTTACACAGCTCCGTTGTTAGAAATCCACAAGGTACGGTTTAAACATGCAGCCGACAGTAGCACCAGGCTGCCGCCAAGCCCAACAGCGACCAGCTGTGTTTATCTTTAATCCATATGTATATGAAGAGTCATCGATTAGAGTCATCAGACGTTTGTATCGTTCCTTTCTGATGTTTACAGCAGGATTATGGTTATATATTTTTTTGCACATGTATATATTAGTATTGTTCTTAACAGCTAAGTTCGTGATCGAGGTTTTCTGGCATTATCGGCCTGAAGCGGCTACCAGCTTCTGGCTGGTATGTGTCACAGAAATTGGGCAAGTCCCATGACTCACCTCCACTCCACTGAAGATGAACAAGCTGTTCAAGAAGCGTGGGTAGGTGGAGTCGGGGAGAGCGGAATGGGAGTGTTCAATGGGGAGTGTGCGCGCCCAACAGAAGGCACGGAATAGTGGAAATATAGAGGCGGGCCGTGCTCGGTGCTATTTCTTGAATGTTCTGCGAAAGGTAAACTTTGTTATCTTGCTTAAAGGGACACTAAAGGGGAAAACGATTTTCCGCGTATTAGTTAAGCACAATTTCACAATCCCGAAACACCACTCTTACCGCGACACGACGCTTGGTAAGCGAGAAAACACGCGAAAAGAAAATGCGGATGGATGACGCCACCTTTAGATTCCCGCACCAAACACCGTGACGTCATAGATTCTGAAGGCGTCTACTGAGCCCTACGTAGCTTCTAATAAATAAAAATGAGGTGCATTGTCATCTGTGGGTGCCATAGACTTAGCATACGAAGTTTCAGAAAATTTCATCGAGCCAATGTCACGAAAATACGAAAAATACATTTGGAATCTCTGACGTCACGCGCGCAGATATCGGCGCCAAATTTAAAAAAATAAAACTTTAACCTTGATTTTCTCCGCTAATAATGAACCTATGATAATGAAACATATGACATTAGAGTTCTCGGAGTGCATTTTGTCAACCTAAACCAAGTCATTGTTTCACTTTAGCGTCCCTTTAAGGGAGTGCGGAATTTGTCGGGAAGAATGAACACATGACAGAAAAGGCTCTCTTTGGGAGCGCTTCGGGACCGCTTCGGTAGTGTCAGTGCAAACGGAGGCTTTCGTGCATTATTGTACAAAACACTACGGTCAGTGTAATGCTTTGCTCGTGAGGATTCAGCTCGGTGACGACGTAGTGCGTGCTTTGCCTTTCGCGTCGAGTTAGCATGACGACTCGTCGCCAGAATTGCGCACCTTCGACATGCACCCAGGGTGTCTTCCGCCACCTGCAGCTTCGAGTGTGATGGCACCGACTAATAAAACTGCTGCAATATGCGACACATAGAAAGAATAACGTCGACGGGAGAATGTCATGTCGACGGGAGAATGTCGGGAGAACGCCTGCAGGAAGCAGAACGCCTTGTTGCGTTCGCGGCTCCAGCTACGAACTATGTCTCTCGTCTTCCTTAAGGGCTGTGCGGTATATCCACAGGTCTAAGGTAACCTATTTCTGGAGATCGCACACTTTGCCGCTTGTCTCGTAGATAAGGATGCTTTGAATCAGTGCATATTGAACACCAGGTTTCATTCCTGTACTTTTTGATGCCATATTCAGCAAACAGCTTCATCAGTGTCCACTTCGCCTGCAGCGCCTGCGTTTGACTTCGCAGCGATATCCCATTAAATTGATCTGCAAGCTAGGGAATGAACTTATCTTAATTGACGACTTATCTAGGTTCCCCAGCAAACAGCTCATGCAAGAAGAAACGGAGCAATTTCAAATGAATGTACTTGAATAGATTTCAGCTTCGCAGCAGCGCCTGAAGGATCTTCGTGCGGCATCGAATGAAGATCCTGTCCTGGTCAAGCTTCGAGGTTACGCCGAAACAAGCTGGCCAAAAAAGAGCTAGGCACCAGAATACGTTTGTCACTACTGGTCCTACAAAGAAGAAGTGCACACACATGATGACTTGGTTTTTTTTCGCAGCAGCAAGGTAATTATACCACCTTCACAGAAACAAGAAATTGTGTTGGTGCTTCATGGTGCGCACCCGGGAGTTGAAAAAATGAAGGCGCGAGCAAGAGACGTCATGTACTGGCCAAATATGTCGCGTGAGATAGAACAATTTTGCAAAAGCTGCAGCGTCTGTCAAAAGTACCAACCGTGGAACGCCAAAATCCCTCTTCATATCCACGACATACCAAAAGCTGCCCTGGGAATTTCTTCGCATGGACCCGTCTTTTGCATCATGTTCCTGAATTCGACATAATAGTGCACTACTCTTCTTTTTTTTTCAGATCCGTGAACTCCGGCAGTGCATTGATAGCGCTTTGACATTACGGTGCAGAGACTTGTTCGCCACATATGGCTTACCATCGCAGCTCTGCAGTGATAACAGCCCGAAAATCAAGAGCCAGCCGTTCAAAGAGTTCTTACAACAACTGGGCGTTACCCATCTTACGAAAAGCCCTTATCATCCCCGCGCCCATGGTATGACGGAAAGCTTCCACAGAAATGTTCACGCAACCAGGTTGGTTTTCACATGGCGTTTCTAGAAGGGCGCAACACCCCCAGAGATGATGTCCTTAAGTCCTTTGCGCAGAAGCTTATGGGACGGCAAACCAGGAGCGT
>JALIZH010023124.1:0-22087 GCA_030522465.1 Rhipicephalus appendiculatus
AGACATATGCGCTGCCGAGAGTGCCACGACGAGCGCTTCGGGATCGAGACAATCTGCTGGACATGTACAGCAACGAGCACTTCCTCGCACGCTACCGTTTCTCTAAAGAAACTGTGCGAGAGCTGTTGACAATGCTGCCGCTTGAAGCAAGCCATGATAACCGCGGACTTCCGATCACGCCAATGCTTCAGCTTCTCCTGTCCCTAAGATTTTATGGTGCTGGAACGTTCCAGGTTGTTGCCGGTGACCTCATCAAGGTTTCAGAACCTACTGTGTGCCGCGTCGTGCGGAAGGTGACACGTCTCATTGCAAGATGTCTGTTTCGCAGACTTGTGCATTTTCCGGGGGTTTCACAGTATACCGATGCGATGCGCGATTTTTACGAAATGGCCCAGTTCCCTGGAGTCACAGGGTGTATCGATTGCACCCACGTGCGTATTAAAAGCCCTGGCGGCGAAGATGCCGAGGTGTTTAGGAACCGAAAGGGGGTCTTCTCCGTGAAAGTACAGGTGAGCTCGGCTTGGTCATCTATCTGTAACCGAGTTTTCTTAAACAAAGCTATGGAATTGATATAGTCGAGAACACGTACATGCCTCTCCTTTTTAACGCGCATTCAGGAGGAATATGTGTGAGAGTTTAACAAAAAAAAGAAAACTAGCGACGCCACGGCTACTAGGATAACATTCACGACAAGAGTTGTTATTGTAGGAGAATGGCTCACTTAACAGCAGGAAAGGCTTTTCACTCTTTTCTGGGTAGAGTGAACCACTTTTCTGACACCGTGGCGATGAGCTCACGCACAAATGTAAGCAAATCCGCCGGGTAGTTTAACAGTAAGGTGTCGTGCGGTGAAGCACGAGGACTCGCCCCTTTATTTATGATTCTCACATAATCAGAATGTTTTTATTTTCCAACGAAATTGTTGGGGGTCCGTCAGGCGAAAAAGCTGCATCATACAGCTTGACTGTGCCTGAGGGCCCTCACATGGCATATGTAAAACATATGGCAGGGTTAGTAATGCTCTTCGATGACACAGAGGAGGCTCGTTGCATTCTACGTATAGACTTTGCACAGGTGATGTTCTGTAAGCACCACTGGACAGACGGAGACTGAGGTTGTGTATAGGGTCAAGACGGCGAATATATGAGTCTCGTGCTGAGTCGTAGACAACGGATGAAGATCACTTTTTATTCCCTGAGCAAGAGTCACAACAATTGGTTCCATCAATTGACCCCAGACAGTCCAGAAAGCCCACGACGCGGCGGTGAAGCCTGGCCTCGCCGTCCCAACGTGGGAGGGGCTCGCGGTCCTTGCTCTAAGAATATGGGACTTGTTCAGGATATCAATAAAGTTTACTACCTACCTACCTGCCTACCTACCAACAAAATGTACGCGACTACGACATGCTGGAGTTGCAGTAGGTATTGGTGTTACGTACTACTTCATGTCCACACTGTGCATCTGGTACATCAGATATCACTTACTCAAAGGTACAACTGATCCTTCGAACAAATGATCCTTCGAACAGGCATTGTGGCACAAAAGTGTTGTATTTAACCAAATACGTGCATGGGAATATTGTTGGCTCATTGAACTGGTGCGCACAGCAAGGTTGTTGTATTCATGAGTTTGCATAGTGAAAGAAACAAACATACCCCATACTTTTGTTCTGTCGTTTACGCATTCATGTGTGGGTGTTATTTGGCAAGGTGTCTGTCAACTAAGTGCAGTCGCCGATCGACTTTCCGGACCTGGCGGGGTCCGCGAAATAGTCCGAAAAATCGAAGTCTGAAAAAATGGTTAATAGATGAAAATGAAGTTTATTTGGATTATAACAACTTAAAAAGACCTCTAGTGATGCCCTGCTTCATGCTGTGCTTGGAGACAATCAGATTTGGTGATATTTGGGCTACGGTAACAACGTCACTGCGTTGGCAAATCACTGCCGCCGACTGTTACGGGCAGCACAGTTGGTCGCTCCATGGCACCAGGCAAACAAAACTTGATGTCGGTCGCCAAAAGGTGCTCACAATGTCTCGTCTGTTCGGTGGGATTTAACGACGCGGTCTGTTCTTAACCTGCACTGACATCACACAGTACGCGAGCCTCCAGCATTTCGCCTCCATCGAAACGCTATCGCCGCGGCCGCGATTGAACCCGTGGAAACTATGAATAATCAAGTGTCGGAAAAGAAAAAAAGAAAAAGATTCACCAGACCAAAAAAAAAACTTCCCCATCTCCCGCTAAAGGGGACCACGTGTGGATGCGAAGCAGCGGGGAGATGGTTAGCTTGAGCGGGAGGAACGTCGCCGTTCTCGTTTCACGGCAGCGGTCCGGCCGCTCATCGCGGCGCTGCACAGGAGAGAGAATGAGACGCGCGCGCTCCGTCATTTTCATACCGCGGAACTACCGTGGCGCCCCCAGCGAAGTATGCAGCTGTCAAATTACCTGTCGTGCGCGCCGCTCCGTAGAGGATTCCTAGAGGAGAGGACGGGGGCGACCGTAGGAGAGGAGAGAGAGGGGGGGAGGGGACGTGCACGCGCTGTGGGGGTGTGGGACGCGGGAGCCGCTCCGTAGAGTAGAGGATTCCTAGAGGAGAGAGGGGGGAGAGGACGCGCATGCGCTGTGGGACGCCGGAGCCGCTCTGTAGAGTAGAGGGTTTCTAGAGAGAGGGGGGAGAGGACGCGCATGCGCTGTGGGGATGTGGGACGCGGCTCCGTTGAGTAGATGATTCCTCGAGTAGAGGAAGGGGGGTGAGCGTAGGAGAGGATAGGGGAGGGGACTCGCATGCGCTGTGGTGGTGTGGGACGCGGGAAGGAGGGACGGACTAAACATGCAAGCAAGATCAAGGAATGGGGTCAACCTGGGCGACAGACACCACCTGCCTAGCCATTGCTAAGCAGCCTCTCTGTGCTCTCGGCCATGACTCAAGGAATGGGGTCAACCTGGGCGATAGACACCACCTGCCTAGCCATTGCTAAGCAGCCTCTCTGTGCTCTCGGCCATGACTCTGATGACTGTGGTAGGGTTGACGGCCTTCATATTACTACAGTGTTCTGGTTCGCATAATGGGCGCTTCCCTACTTCATGAAAGTGGCCGGACGCGGGACAGCGGACGCGGGAGGGACGGACATAGCCCCGAGCATAAGATGCTTCGCATCTAAAAAGCACCTTTATTGGCCCAGTGACTGGAAATACTTGTCAATGCGCTCACATACGTCTGACACGCGCGCTTTTGTACCACAAAGTCTGCCAGTAATTCAGGCTGTGTTTGGCCATCCCAGTAAGTCGGCATTAGCACTGTTACGGCCTGCGCTAAATCCGCATTTGAGGGCTGTGGTTTGAGCGGCGCGTCATGACCGCAGTCATTGTTCACCTGCAGTGGTTTGAGTACCTGATGGATGATCTCATCGCCCAACTCGACGAAAACTCCCGATTGAGGTCAGCCGCCCTCCACTTGACGATAATCGCTGCATTTTTCGCTATCGTCATTGTCTAGTAGTTTCCGCATTTTTTCATTAGTCTTGACGGCAAAGATGGAACGGGTGGCATCAGAGTCATTTCAGCAGATGAGGCCTCTCACGCCAAGCAACAAACAAGAGAGCGAGACATGAAGCGTGAGATGCAGATCAGGCCCAGCCGCAGAAAGAACACAAAACACAAACCCTCCAATGCCAAAAGGCGCTAGTTGGGCTAGTTCTCATTCTCTCTTTGTGTCGTGGTCATACATGCTGTCATTAACTGCAGACCTCAAACACTGCACCAAGGTGGCTCCGGGTGTGGCTTGGCTTTGCCTACAGTTTGGCCATGTTAGTCATTCAATGGATAGTTGATCAGTTAAATCCAAAATGCAACCATGTTAGTGGGCGTGTGAACAGCACTACGATGCGGTTCACTAATCCGTTCTGCTTTGTCGTCCAGGTTACGGCATGGATTCACTTTAGCGCCGTATCACCATCTTCAACAAGTGATACCAGCAAGTTGTCCTGTCACCCCAACGACTCGGCTTGGCTGCGCGACAGGCGCACTTTCACGGTAATCCCTACACCATTCCAAGGATTTGGAACGACGACGACATCACCTACCGCTGCCTATATGAAGAGCTGGTGGAACCCCGGCGCCCTTAGTGGGCGTGTGAACAGCACTACGATGCGGTTCACTAATCCGTTCTGCTTTGTCGTCCAGGTTAGTTCTGTTACATCTCTGTACGCTAAGAAGTCGAATAACGTCTGTCTGTTGCTGTTCCCACGCCCGGGAGTTTTGCTTTGCGTTTTTCATGAGTGCTTTGACGTTGCAACGCAACTGCTTATGCTGTCCGGTGACGTTGAGCTGAACCCTGGGCCCAATACGAGAGGCCAAGTACAGAGCCCTCTCCCCGATTCCCAGGCTAAGTTGAATGAGATGTTCGCGATACTACAAACTGTAAATACGCGTACCGAAAAAATGGAGAAGGACCAAACGGATTTAATAAAATCTGTTGATGAGCTTAAAAAACACAGGCAAATTTTCAAGAAAGTCTTGCTGTTTTCGACAAACGATTAACGGAAGTAGAGCGCAAAACGGTCGCCTTTGAGGAAGTAGAGGAAGAGATACAGCGTCTTCGTCAGTCGATTAGCCATCTTTGTAGCGAAAACGTTCAGTTGCGTGCTAAGCAAGCTGAGCATGAGGACAGACAGCGGCGAGACAACCTTTTGTTCTTTGGCCTACCTGATGCCCAGTCAGAGTCCTGGGCTCAGTCAGAGGAAAAAGCTGGTCAAGGTGCTTTCAACCAAATTGAAAATGTCGCCCTCTGAAATATTAATCGAAAGAGCACACAGGCTTGGTGGCTATACTTCAAATAAAT
The DNA here is from genome assembly GCA_030522465.1 of Rhipicephalus appendiculatus. Taxonomy (NCBI): domain Eukaryota; kingdom Metazoa; phylum Arthropoda; class Arachnida; order Ixodida; family Ixodidae; genus Rhipicephalus; species Rhipicephalus appendiculatus. Next base: position 4,844 of record JALIZH010023124.1, read on the forward strand.
GCCGGCCAATCATTGCCAAATTCTCTTCTTACAAGGTAAAACAGCAAATACTCCTCAGCAGTTCTAAGCTGAAGGAAGAAAATATCACTGTTAGTGAAGACTATTCACCAGCTACTCGCCTTGCTAGAAAGAAACTGGCCGAATATGGTAAAACCCAACCCGCAAGTTTTAAGCTACGTTTCAACAAACTGTACATCAACAAAAAAGGCTACACTTATGGATCCCTCTGCTGATTGCGTGCGTGAAATCACTAGTGCCTTTAAGCCATCAGTCGAAACTTCAGGTTCCGTGCACGAACCACCTAATGCATCTGTGTCACCCACCAATAAATAGCGCTGCGCGAGGGGAAGTGGACCGAAGTTACCAGCCATTAACAAAGTTTCCATTCTTTTCACTTAATATTCGAAGCCTAATTCCAAAGCGCGACGACCTCTGCTCTGCTATCGATGCCTCTGACGCCGACATAATCTGCCTTACTGAAACCTGGTTGTCTGCGCAGGTTGATAGCAGCGAATTGTTCGATTGCAAAAAACACTACAACGTCTATCGTTGTGACAGAGGTACTAGATGTGGCGGAGGCGTGCTTATCGCGGTTTCTGACGCAATATTGTCTTTTCCAATACATCTTACTAACGCTTTAGAACTTGTTCTGGTGGAAATACAAACGTGTTCTAAGAAACTAATATTGGGCGTTTGCTATCGACCACCATCCTGTCCACCCACGTTTGTTGACGAGCTTCATGACGTCATTTCTATGATAACAGTGCGGTATCCGAATAGTCCGCTCCTTTTACTAGGCGATTTTAATTTCCCGAATATAGTTTGGTCCAACGTGCATTCCACTTGTCATCCTTTCTCTAGCATGGGCGACGCGTTTCTGAATTTATGCAACGTTTTCAACTTGTCCCAGCTAGTAACGCAGGCAACAAGAATTACGTCTACCACGTCTAACATTCTGGATCTGGTACTCACCACTGCGCCTGATCTTTTGCATCCCGTATCCTACCTACCGGGGCTAAGCGACCACTTGCTGCTTCATTTTTCTTTCGCCTGCACCGTGCCTCACAATGGTAATCACAAGAAATATATTCGAGACTACAAACACGCCGATTTCGATGCTATTAATCATGATCTCTCTGCTTTTTTGGGTGATTACTTGCACAACTTTCATGATCGTTCCGTGAATACTAACTGGGTTTTATTCAAAGAAAAAGCTCTATCACTCATAGAAAAATATGTCCCACGCATAGTCATCACATCTAACCGGCAGTCGCCATGGTTCAATCAATTGCTAAAAAGACTACGCAATAAGAAAAAACGCAATTTCCGTTCTGCAAAACTAACCGGCACTCAAGAACGTTGGAGTGCTTATTATGCTGTGGCTATTGAATACAAACAAGCCCTTAAGCATGCCAAAGATTTTTTTTCAACACTACATTACCATCCCTTTTAATTACTAACCCTAAGCAATTTTGGAACGTAGTTAACAAAAGAGACAATTCACCGATTATCCTTAAAGACTCAAGCGATCACCTAATCAAACTTGATGAATCCGCGAATGTTCTTAACTCTGTATTTGTCTCTGCTTTTTCAAAAACTGTGTGTTCTGTTTCACCCACTTATGCCGGTACTGACTTTTTAACAATGGACCCCATTGTCTTCGATATAGCTGGAATAGAAAAAAATAATACAAAACCTAAAAGTTTCTTCATCATGTGGCGTCGATGATATTAACTCAAAGTTTTTAATTAAGACTAAAGTGTACAGTGCCATAATTCTTGCTAATGTATTTCAGCAATCGCTTCACACCGGTTGCATTCCGGAAGACTGGAAGGTTGGGAGGGTGATTCCCTTGCACAAGTCTGGGGATAAGCACTCACCATATAATTATCGACCAATCTCACTCACGTGCATTTTATGTAAAATCATGGAACATGTTATCTACTCTCACCTCGCATCATTTCTACAGTCAAATGCCTTTTTTTACAAATCATCAGCATGGATTCCGCAAGTCATTTTCATGCGAAACACAACTTTTGTCGTTTACACATGACATAAATTCCATCCTTGACGGCGGTGCCATTGTTGACTGCATATTCCTCGACTTTTCAAAAGCGTTTGACAAGGTTTCTCATCAACTGCTTCTTTTCAAACTAAGTAAACTTAACCTGGATCCTGATGTTCTTCAATGGCTGCACTCTTTCCTCACTCATCGTTCACAATTTGTCACAGTTAATAACACTTCAATCCATCACTTCTGCTGTTCAATCAGGCGTGCCTCAAGGCTCGGTACTGGGGCCCTTGCTCTTCCTTATCTATATAAACGACTTACCTGATAATTTACGTTCATCAATTAACCTGTTCGCTGATGACTGCGTTATATACCGTGTTATTAACAACGACTCCGATGTAGATATTCTTCAATCTGATATAAACCATGTTCGTGACTGGACTAACACGTGGAACATGGAATTAAACACTAAAAAATGCAAACACATGCGTGTTTCTCGTCGCAATACTACACTGCCATACTATCACCTTAACAATAGTAACCTCGAATCTGTGTCATCTTACAAATATTTAGGCGTACTTATCTCTTCTGATCTGTCTTGGAAAATGCATGTAGATCACATAACTAATAACGCTAATCGCATGCTGGGTTATATACGCCGCAATTTTTACCTTTCTTCTAGTTCTGTGAAATTACTTCTTTATAAATCTTTAGTTCGCTCCAAACTGGAATATGCTGCATCTGTATGGGACCCCAGCCAAGAATCACTCATCTCTCAGCTCGAATCTGTCCAGAGTCGGGCTGCTCGTTCATCCTTTCTAACTATCATCGCACCTCCAGCGTCACTTCCATGAAAACAAGCTTGTCATTGCCTCTGCTATCAGAACGTAGAAAAATGTTTCGCCTCTGCCTGTTCCACAAGATATATTATGGCAATCCCATCCTCAAGAATAAATTGATAACACCTGCTTCGTACGTATCTGCCCGCATCGACCATCGTCATAAGGTTGGTATTCCCTCATGCCGCACCAACCATTTCTTCAATTCATTCATCCCCCGTACTACCGCAAGTTGGAATCACCTTCCCCGATCGGTAGTCGAGATTAATGATAATACTAAGTTCAAGGCTGCCTTAAATAACCTGCTATCGTTTTGAAGCTATTATTTTTGTACCATTGTATTCCTTTACCTTTTTGAGCGTCCTTTTAGTTTTCCTCTTTTGTTTGCGCCAATATCTTCACATGTTGTATTCCTCGGTTCATAAGCACGTTCTGGTGCTTTGAGTGCTATTTTTTGTATCTTTGCTGTAAAGTACCTTTTTTACGCTTTGTATTTTTAATCAAGGTTCTTGTTGTTTTTGGACTGTGCGCTGTTTATTGTCAATTTTCTTCATAATTTTTATGTAACCACCCGAGTTTTTCTTTTCCCGTTTCTTTTAAAACATGTTGTACTACGAATGTAACCCACTCCCCTCTGTAATGCCCTCGGGCCCTGAGGGTACTGAAATAAATAAATAAAATAAATAAATTACTGGAAGCCAACTTAGCCTTCGAGATTGGTGATGGGAATTTCTGCATGGTAATTTCTCCCTGGCACAACCTCCAACCATAGCCAGTCCAAACTTTCAGTGCTGGCAACCTAGCAAAAGTACAGTTAGCGACCGTTTATTCGGACGCTGAATATTCGGACATGCTCGTTTATTCGAACATCGCCACTCATCCCATTGAAGTAATGTAATCTCGCCACCGAAAATTCGGACGCCCCACAGTGCGCCATTTCATTTTTCGGACTGCCACAGGCGGATCAAGTGTGACATCGACTGCCATGACAGCGAGATTTACAATAATTTTGCTTGGTTGCCAGCCCTAAGAGGTTGCAGTGGCCATGGCTGGAGGTCGTGCCGATTTCGAAGGCGATGTTTGTTGGCTACACATAACGGTTGCTTTTTAACTTTAGCCAGTCTTGGATCCATTGAATGGCTCCCTTGCCAAACAGCAGGCCAAGTCAAGCCAGCTGGGTGAGGCATTTGAGGTCTTAAGTGAATAATCGTGCAAAGAGAGAACGACAACACGAGCGCTCCAAGACCAGATAGCCCAATGTCGTTTCCTTTTGGCATTTGAGGTTTTGCATTGTCAGTTGTTTCTGCGGCTACGCCTGATCCGCGTCTCGCACTATGTGTCTTGCTCTCTCATCCGTTGCTTGCAGTGCAAGGCCTGATCTGTTGAAATAGCTCCTACGCCACTCGTTCTATCTGCGCCATAGAGACTAATGAAGAAATGTGGCAACAACAACATACTGACGGTGGTGAAAAAAAGCAGCGATTATTTACCAGGTGGAAGGCAGCCGACCTCAATCTGAAGTTGCTCGGGAGTTTTCGCCGATTTGGGCGATGAGATGAACTGTGAAGTACTCGAAACTGCGCAGGTAGACATTGACTATGATTATGATGCGCTGCCCACTCTACAGCCATCAAATGAACAATAAGTGCAGGTTGTAACAGAGACTGTAGGGATGGCCAAACACTGGCGGCAGCTGAAAGAGGTGGAGAATTCGGCATTATGACCCATGACTCGCGTTCTGTCGCCATGCCGTCCTGTGCTGGGTGCGCTTCTGATGCACCCGAGCTACATGCCGTCTTTGTTGAGGAGGATCTAAAACACCTGCTCCAATATCTTGCCAGCTTGTATGGGCTCGCATTTGGACGTAAATCAACGAAAACAACACAGTGACACGATGGCGAGGAGAACTTGCCGCTTTGTGTGCGCTGCAGCAGATGGCGCAGGAGGCCTGATGAATTCCAAAGGTGCAATTCAGTCACGTGTGCTGACTGTGCCAGTAGGCTCACACATGGGCCTCTTTTTTTTCTTTGCGCGGCGTGTATCCTGACTGGACTAAAGCAAGCGCGGCAGGATATTCCAGAAAAGGCATGGCTCTTTCGAATGATACCAAGATGGCTGCCGTAGGGAATGTATAACCCAAGCAATCACGGATATCCGCCCAAGATCCGCGGAAGCGCCTAATATCCATTGCCAAGATGGGATAGCCGACAGACGTACGATGGATATCCCATTGTGGACATCCGTTTCTGGAGCTTTTACGAATGTACGACGGACATCCACTGATGGATTTTCAACGGATATTTATAAAGTTTTTTCAGTGATGCTATTAAACACCTCAACACATAGACTCCGTGCGTGAACGCAATGCCTTCTATCTACAAAAAGTATTTGGGAGTCTAAAGAACTAACGACATAGTTTAGGCCCCACAATAAAATAATATTGAGTATATCTTGCTGAACTGGAAAATGATTTTTCCTATTTTTTTATCTTTTCGCTGGCTCGCTGTTGCTGAAAAAAAATTGTTTACACCAAACGCCACGCAGGCCACGCCGTTGAACTTTTTGAACACCGTGCGACCACTACACGAACGCCTTTTCTCGTCTTCTGACTAAGCCAAATCAATCCATGGCCAAATCCAAAAAGCATTTGTGGCGGTTTGGTTGAGATCGGTTGAAATTCTTTCTCGCGCAATGTAGGTGCGAAAGAAGTGTGAACATTGTTTTGTCCACGATTTTCACCGAAATGGACCAGCGACTGGAGACATTGTATAGGTAAGTAGTTTGATGATATATGGTGTTTTATGGCGCAAGGGCCAATGATGGCCAAAGAGCGCCAGGTCACGGGACAAAAAGGAAAGACATGCAAATGATGACGGTCAGTGGCTGTATAGGAGCCTTAAAATTCCACGCGCTAGGTGCGGCGCGGGTAAAACATATGTACAATAAAATCATGATGATGTGAAATGTGTGTGCAGATGTATATCTATGTACAGTGAAAGCATGGCGATGACGTATAAAGTGGTCAATGGTTGTTCGATGGGCGGTGAGTGATCATGTTTCCGGATGGTGATGAACGGTGAATAGCACGTGTGCCTCTTCAAGTCCTTTGAGCCCAAAGGCCTGGAGGTCAGTGCTCTTGTGTGAAAGAACTACCTCAGCAGCTACCTCTGTTGAGAAGCCGTGCTGAGGTTGCCTGGGTATATAACATTAAAGCTAGGTACATCTTTGAAGAAGTGAAGGAGTGAATCATATTTAAAAACAGGTTCGTTGCCTATGAACATTGAGGGATGGAGTGGGAGATGCTGGCGGAATGACGGAAAATGCTTTTCTCGGATGGCATCAAGATGACTGCATTGAAGCAGGATGTGAAGCACAGTTAGTGGCGTGCCACATTTCTCACACATGGGTGGATCATCCCCAGACAAAAGGTGTGCGTGTGTACTGTGTGTGTGTCCTATTCTGATTCTACAAAGTGTGACTTCTGTATATCGTGACTTTGATACCGCTGACCAGACTCCAAGGCGCGGCTTGATGATATGCAATTTGTTTTTCGTTTCTCGATCCCACAAGCGCTGCCAGTGCACCCTTAATGATTTCTTCAGAAGGAGCTTAAGGTCTAATGCAGGGACTGCGATTGATGGATTGGCAGCGTTTTCCTGGACGGATGCAGCCAGTCTGTCCGCCAAGACATTTCCCTCTATCTCACAGTGTCCTGGGACCCAGCACAACACAACATGCTGTTCGAGTGTGCAAATAGTAGATAGCAGTGAATACAGCGAGGAAATGACAGGGTTTTTGTGTTTCTTGAGGGTTTTCAATGCTTTTACAACGCTTAATGAGTCTGTGTATATAACTGAATTTTGTAGTTTTAATTGCTTAATGTGTTTAACGGCGGTATATATTGCATATGCTTCTGCGGTAAAAATACTTGTATTAGGGTGCATAACGCCGGCATCCGAAAAGGACGGACCGACCGCCGCATAAGACACACCTGTGTGAGATTTAGAAGCATCAGTAAAGTATTCAGGGCAAGAATATTTGTGCTGTAGTTCAAGAAAATGTGTGCGGATATGTGCGAGTGGTGCGTGTTTAGTAACCTGTACAAAGGAGAGGTCACACTCTATAATCTGCCACTGCCACGGTGGAAGCTCCTTTGCGGGAGGCATCAGTTTGTGTTCAAGTGGGACACCCATCTCTTCTGCCAGGCTTCTCACACGTAGTGAGTAGGGCTGTCTCACTCGAGGACGGTTATAATAGAGGGTGGAACTGGACAAGTCATTTATGGCAGGGTGTGCTGGGTGTTCATTGCCCGCATTAACTTTTAAAAAATACATGAATGATAGGTATGATCTCTGCAAATGTAGCGGCCATTCGTCAGAGTCCACATACAGGCTTTCTACAGGGCTCGTTCTGTAGGCACCTGTAGAAAGGCGAATGCCTAAATGATGGACAGGATCAAGCATTTTTAAGACACTTGGTGAGGCGGACTGATACGTTATGGAACCATAGTCCAGACGCGTGCGTATTAGGCTCTTGTACAGATTCAACAGACATTTTTTATCACTCCCCCACGAAGTGTGCGACAGCAGTTTTAAGAGGTTCATTGTTTTCAAACACTTATTTTTCAGATGTTTTATGTGTGGCACACAGGTTAATTTTGAATCTAGAATTAGGCCTAGAAATTTGTACTCTGCCTCTACAGGTAACCGCTGGCCATGCAGATCAATTTCGGGATTTGGGTGGAGGCCTCTCTTTCTAGAAAAGAGGACACAGACGCTCTTTTGTGGGTTTAACCTGAAACCGTTCTCGTCTGCCCATTTGGACACCTTGTTCAGGCCAAGCTGTACCTGCCGCTCACACATTGCGAGATTGCAGGACTTAAAACCTATCTCTATGTCATCCACGTACATACAATAGAACATATATGTTACGCGGGATGGAAAGACGCAAAGAATTCGTTTTTGAAATAAAAAGAGTGCAGCTAAGCACCCCGCCCTGTGGTACTCCAGTTTCTTGGACAAACACACGTGATAAAACATTTCCCACTCGGACACGGAATGTGCGGTCTGACAGATAGCTCTGTATAATAGTCAACATTCTACCACGTATGCCGAAGTGTGAGAGGTCTCTCAGTATTCCGAAACGCCATGTCGTATCGTAGGCCTTCTCCATGTCGAGAAATACCGAGAGAAAGAACTGCTTATGGAGAAATGCATCGCGGATTTCAGTCTCGATACGTATTAAATGATCAGTTGTAGATCGTCCCTCTCGAAATCCACACTGGTATGGATCGAGAAGTTTATTCGATTCTAGAAAATGTAGCAGCCGTTTGTTTATCATCTTTTCAAAAACTTTACACAGGCAACTGGTTAAAGCTATAGGCCTGTAACTCGAAACGAGGGATGGGTCCTTTCCCTGTTTCAGGATTGGAATGACAACAGCCTGTTTCCAAGCTAAGGGCATCTCGCCGGAGAACCATATAGTGTTATAAAGGCTAAGGAGAGTTTTCTGTGTTTCATAAGGCAGGTGTTTTAACATTTCGTACACTACACGGTCGGAGCCAGGTGCAGAGTTGTTGCAGCAATTCAGCGACGCCTGTAGCTCTGCTAGGCAGAATGGTCTGTTGTATGGTTCGTCTGTTGTGGATTTGCGTTCAAGTTTTTGTGTTTCAATTATTCCTTTGTACCTTCTAAACGTTTCCGAGTAATGAGATGAGCTGGAGACATGTTCAAAATGCGCACCGAGGGAGTCGGCTTGGTCTTCCAGGGTGTCGCCCTGTATGTTTACTAAAGGAAGCGAAAAAGTCTGTTGCCCTCTTATTCTATTGACCCGGTTCCAGGCCTTACCTTCGTCGGTGTAGGAATTTACTCCTGACAGAAACTTCTCCCAGCTTTCTCTCCTAGCCTGCCGGCGCGTTCTCCCTTGGGATTTAGCTTGCTTAAACATTTCAAGATTTTCAGCCGTAGGAGAGTCCCGCAATAGCCTCCACGCCTTATTCTGCTTCCCCCGAGCCTTGCGGCACTCGTCGTTCCACCAGGGGACACGACGTTTGCTTGTCACACTGGCTATTTCCGGTATACATTGAGAGGCAGCGTTAATTATAAAAGCAGTAAAATACTCAACAGCGCTGTCGATACTAAAAGAAGGTATGTCCGCCCAAGAGATATTTGTTAGTTTGTGGAAACTCCTCCCAATTCGCTCTGTAAAGTTTCCACCGAGGAGCCTGGGGTGGATATTCATTTGCTGTTCGTGTTTTGAGGAGTATTGGGAAGTGGTCACTCCCATAAGGGTTTTTAACCACTTCCCAGTTAAAATCGAGTAAAACAGATGAAGAGATGATGCTAAGATCGATAGATGAATATGTGTTGTTCGTGAGGCTAAAAAACGTGGGTTCTTTTTTTGTTTAGTAGACATGCGCCTGAGGAAAAAAGAAAATTCTCAATGAGGCGCCCTCGCGCGTCGGCGCGGGAGTCGCCCCAGATGCTGGAGTGAGCATTAAAATCGCCTAAAACGAGGTAAGGCTCCGGCAACTCATCTATAAAAGATTGAAATTCGTGTTTGTGTAGCTGATAGTGTGGGGGGTATGTAAATTGAGCAGATAGTCATGAGTTTGTTTGCAATTATGGCTCGAACAGCTACTGCCTCCAGTGCCGTTCGGAGAGGAAAGTGTTGGCATGCCACGCTTCTATCCAGTATAATTGCAACACCGCCAGATGATGCGAGAGCATCCTGGCGGTCTTTCCGAAAAACGGCATACTGACGGAGGAAATTTGTGTGTTTTGGGTTTAGGTGTGTCTCCTGTACACACAGCACTTTTGGACAAAATTTTTTAAGGAGTTCTTGTATATCGTCGAGGTTGTGTAACAGTCCTCTAACATTCCATTGTAGTATGTTGTCCATGTTGGAAGTGTTCGTGTACTGTGTGTCGCAAAGGAGGATACTTACTTACAGAGCCTTTTTTAGGCCCTGTAATTAGCGTTTTGTCTTTTTTGGAGCGGTCGAGGGGTTCTCGCCGCTCCTTTGGCGCTGTCTGCGCCTTACCGCTTGGAGTCGTGTCCATTGCCTCTTGCGAGGCACTGGACAAGCGCTCCAGTGTTTGGTGCTTGCGCGATGTCGACTTCGCCTCGAGAGACGAAGCCTTTGGCCCCATCAGCCCAGAGGTCGAGGGGACCTCTTTAGCTGCTGGGCTGCCCTGGCTGCTGCCAGAGCTTGCAGCGGCTGCTGCTGTGGCCGTGTGGACGGAAGGCAGGGCAGCCGTGGCTGCTCCCACCTTGGGGGCGGGTGGCAGTCGCCTGGGCCCACTGCGCGTGGCATTGGCGACTGCCTGGAGCCGTTGTAGTGCTGCCCCCTGTTGCACTACATCGGCAAACAATGGTTTATTTGTAAAAGACTGTGAGACTCGTTGTCGGGCTTCTCGGAAACTTATGTTCTGTGTGAATTTGACTGTAAGGATTTCTTTTTCTTTTTTTCCAGGATGGGCATGAGCGTGAATATGCGGGGTGGGCGCCGTCGCAGTTAGCACAACGGTCCTCAGCTTCAGCCTTACAGTCATCGGTGGAGTGTCCAGTTGTGGCGCATCTTGCACAGATCAGCTGTCCTCGGCAACTCTGGGAAGCATGCCCAAACCGTTGGCACTTGAAACAGCGCCGCGGGTTTGGGATATACGGTCGGACGCGTAACTTTAGATAGCCTGTTTCAACTGTGTCTGGAAGGGTACTGGAGCCAAAGGTGAGTATTATGTGTCTTGTGGGAATTTCGTTATCATTGCGCCTGATTTTGATTCTTTGAACGTGTACGACATTTTCATCTTTCCACCCGTCCAAGAGCTCTTCGTCGGTAAGGTCCAAGAGGTCGTCGTCGGAAACAACACCCTTCACGGTGTTCATTGTTCTATGCGCGCTGACGGAAATAGGCCAATCCCCAAATGCAACAAGGTTGGTGAGCTTGTCGTATTGGGTCTTGTCTTTGACTTCAATTAACAGGTCCCCACTGGCCATCTTCGTGGCTTTGTAGCCGCTTCCAATGGCTTCAGTGAGACTTCTGGAGACTAAGAATGGGGAGATGTTCGTTGCTTTCTTGTTGGCAGTTTCAGAGTGTAGTACGTGGTATTTAGGGAATGTTTCTTTCGTTCTCTGGAAGAAGTCAGGGTTGACATCGGTGCGCCACCTTTTCAGGGGGGCGATCGGTAGAGAAGGGGTTGGGGGGATCCCATGGGATGAGTGAATTGTTCGGCAGTCATGCCAGCCACCCACCACCGAGCCCAACGAAGGGGACGCTACGAAACGCGAAGGAAACGCAGACGCCAGCTATACATGGCCGCTATAACCAGATATGGTTTACCCTAGCTAGGGTAGCCACACAAGGTTAACCCTCGCCGCCAGGAAAAACTAGGAAGTAAACGGAAGAGAGAAGGGGACAGGAAAGATAAAAAGTGAGAGAGAAAGACGAAGATGAGGGGAGAGAGAGACAGGAAAAGGCGACTGCCGATTTCCCCTGGGTGGGTCAGCCCAGGGGGTGCCGTCTACGTGAAGCCGGGGCCAAAGGGGTGTGTTGCCTCTGCCGGGGGGGCCTTAAAGGTCCAATCACCCGGCGTCGGCTCAACCCCCCAGGATCCCCTTTTCCCCGGACACGGCTCAGCCACGCACGGCGAAGCGTGGGAAGGGGGGGTTGAACCCCCCCGTTAGCTCGGGTCCGTGGTGTCGCCACACACCAAACGCCTGCTCGCGCAGACGCCCCTGCGGGGTAGGTAAGTAGTTTAAACTTGCTTTTCAGCCGTTTTGTGGGATTTATCGAGAGGGATAGCTGTTGCACCGGGACCGCTAAAAAGACAAAGATCGTGTCGTCACTAACTTACGCCGTGCCGTTTCGTTGCTCTTTTGGTTCTGTTGATGCGTTGGTTACTGCCCCCCACCTTTCCCCGGTGACATGGACTAACCACTGACACTGGCAGTGTTACGTTACTTATGCAACTTTTTCAATTGCTGTTGGCGCACTCCGTGCGCCAACAGCAACAACACTTCGCAGGGATAGGGCAGTTAATCTAATTCTGACGTCTGTGGTCTCTGTGGCGAATGTAAAGCCCACTAGCTGTGACAAAAGAATAGATGTGGCCGCGGCCTGTGAAATTGTAGATACAATTACACCATTGCAAATTGGGCCCGAGAAGTGATGCTAATCGAGTCCTCCGGCGTTACACAAGGAGAGTCTAGCCTGCCTAGCTCACTTGTTCAAAACACTGATTCAATCTTGAAGCCTTTCACAGTGCCTCGATGCGCAGTCTATTTATTTCGCAGCAGGGTGATTCCACGAGAGATCGAACATGCATGTCCGGTCAATATTTTTGTTTTGTCTGGGTTCTTATATGTTATGCGGGCACATTCAAAGTGCACGGAACCGAAAAATTTTATTTCCGAAAAACGCTCCGAGCGCGAGAAAAAGATATTTGAAGGTGGCGGCGCGGGCGTCTTGTTTTTGCTCACCGCAATATTTTTGGATTTCGCGGCTGAATTTAATGCGAACTATAAATGTGGCGTCGAAAATTTTTTATCTTGGTTTTAATGGGCAATACTGTGAACTACATCCATGCTTTTTTGATGCTGTCCTCCAAACGGAAAAAATGTGAAAAAAAAATGGCAAACACGGCCCAAATCGAAAATGTTTGCCAAGTTTGATGCGTCTTCGCCCGTTTGCTACTTTACACAGAAACTTCAGAACTGTGTCACGCATAGAAAAAGGCCTTTGAAATAATTCTGCGAAAGATCGCTTTCCTACAAGCAGCGTAAAAAAAGAAAAAAAAATAGTTAAAAGAGCAAGTTTTTTTCAAAAACGGCCCATTTTCAAAAAACAAAATAAAAAAAAAACCCGGTCTCAATTTTGACAAAAATTTTTTATCGAAAAGCGCTTATGTCAGTCAATGCACGGTTTCAATATCATATGTCCTACTTCGCTTTGTTAACGAGATATAACAGGCCAAAGTGCCCCTTGCTGTGTGTTCTCACTGCAGTGCACTTGATGGTTGTTATCAGCTTGCATTGGGCGTAAATATACAGTACTAATTATTTTGCAGCAGCGAAACTTCACTCTGGTGGCCCGTCTTCAGGAAAAATGTATTCTCAGATTTTATTTGTGCCTAGCGTGTGTGAGGATGGGCAGCTTCCGCTCTTTAAAGGACTACGCATATGCAGTTTGCAGCCTGCAACCTCGCCTAGAGCATACTTTGGAAGTGAATTACAATATATTCTTAGCGTTTGCTGTGTCCAACACATCGTACTGAGTGTTTTTGCATACAAAGGAAGCCTACAGCAGGCTTTTTATGGCCTCAAAATTTGCTCAAGATTTGGTGGCATGTGACACGTGTGGTGTATAGCATTCCGCTTAGTTGTGATAAGCAATATACTGGACAATCTGGTCGATGTATTAACGTTCGTTTGCGGTAGCATGTAAATCTACCCTCTGGCACTGGTGGTAACCTTTCGCTACAATGTAAGCAGTGCGATTGTACACCCATTGTAGGTAAGGCTAAGACGCAGCATGAAAGATATAAAATTGAGGCGCACCTTATTTGGAAACTTGGTCCGGAAAAATGTGTAAGCGCAGCTTTTGTTTCGTTTGTGACCAGGAAAGAGTGTGGCTTTCTTGAACAGTCGTGACTTTCATGGGTAAGATTGGCACAGTGATCTAGTAGGGTGCTATTGCGCATGCTCTGTACGGACTTAGGAGGAGGTGTTTTTTTTTAAATAAACGTCAGTTGTTAGTAGCCACCTCTGTGTTCAATGTCTCTGCTTCCGCCTTTCAGTTTTTCCTTTTTTCGACTTTTTGGTGGCTTTCTTAAAAGTTAAAGTATGTACCAACTTGCCCAACAAGCAACTCTTGAATGCCTTTCTTCTCTCTCCTTACTCACCACACATAAATTAGCTGAGGAATCCACTTTGCTAAAATATTTTTTTTCCTTTTTTACACCATTATCGTTGTTTAGACAAAGAAGGAATGGGATATAGAGGTAAACTTACAATATGGAATTTTTTTATGGCACAAATGAAAAAAGAAAGGACGACAAAGCAGGAAGTCATCAAGGGCTTGTCTACTGTTAGACACAACCTCATGAAATCAACAGTCAAGAAGTCAAGGAAAGCATAGGGGACATTATTTGTAGTCTTTTAACTGTAATGTAGTAATTGTGATATATGTGTGTAAAGAAATTAAGGTGAATGAAAAGACAACATGCCGCCCATAGGGAGCGAATGTACATCGTTCGTATAATGCGTCGGATGCTCTACCAATAAGCTTCAGCAGAGGTCATCCATCTGTCCCCTGTATTGGGTACTATATCTGTGCATGTAAGTGTGGGAGTGTTAGCCAGTACTGCTCGCAGCCATGACTGCGAGTGTAGAACACACTTCTTTTTAATGTGATATAGTCTTAAAGAGCACGTTTCGTAGAAATTCTAATGTCATTGGCGACAGTGGTGACATTGGTTGTGAGTGAAAAAATTGCCACTGTCCATGAGCAAAAGTTCAAAATAGATAAAAACAAATAATAATAAAAAAAAATCCCGCCTGAGTGATGATCATAATCAGGTCTTCTGCATGCAAGCTGGTGTTCTATCACAGAGCTATGCCAGTGCCTGAAACTGCTTCATGAAAAAACAGAATGTCATGTAGCGAGAGGGGTCTGCTTGTAATGTGGTGTGGCAGAATCGTAGCATCGCACCAGGCTTCAAAACATGAATTGCGCAATGAGTGGGCAGTTTAAAGCTGCCCATCCATTCAAAAAGTGTGCAGGTGCTCCTGGCTCCTTACAGATGCATAGCGGGCACTTCACAACCGTACTTGCAGTAGACATTCTACGATAGCTTCAAGCGGCCAATGTTACTCACGCAACGTTAACGTTTCCTTCCTTACGGCACTGTTGAAGGTGGTGCACACGGGGCCCGATTACGGTATCATGTCCTACTCTTGAAGAAGAAGCTCAAGTGGCCTCCAATTTTTTGCCACTTGGTGCCACATAGTACGTGATTGTTTTACGGGTTGGCCACTGGCCGATAATTCCTCGTTATGAGTTAACATTCCTTCATAGCGGGAGTCTTGTTCCATCAGACTTACTGCCTTCAGGTAGTATGCGAGGGTTTATTGATAAGGTGCCAGCCCGTTAAATGATCGGGTGCGACATTTCGCCAGGTGGCAAAAAAAAATGTGTTCCACACTCGCAGTTGTAGCTACAAGCGGCTAAAACTCCCTGGTTTACATGCAGAGAAATACCCAATAAAGTGCACGGAGGGATGACCACTGCCTGAGTGCAATTGGTATAGCTTCGAATGTGTTATCCAAAAGTTGTAGGTTTGCTCCCTGCAGGCAGCAAGTTGTCTTTTGGTACACTTTTCTTCTTTCCTCACTTTTATAATTACTACACTATAAATAATGTCTCCTATACATTCCTTGTTGCATGTTGGTTTCATGAGGCAATGAAAAAAAGTGGACATGTACAACACAGATTGCAGCAGTCGTATAGTTTGTTTTGTGAACAGTAGGGCATACACTCACAATATTTTTCTCTTCCAGGTGTCTCCAAACACAATTGTGACAGCTACAAGACAACTATCACCACTAGGAAGGCTTTTGAGCTTGTCTCATGTGCTGCAGGAATAGCCAGACACAACTACTCTTTGAAGAAAATAAACCTCTTGAGCATTCTGTAGACAGATTACATAATAAGGAATCCTTTACACATTACTAAATCCTTATGCAGTGTGTAAAGAGACTGGGCATCATGGTATGGGTCAAAAGAGCAAAAAGACAAGTGCCACGAGAAGAGGAAGAACACAGGCATTGGTGTCACAAGGCACATGCCAGCATTTGTTGCTGCTCGGTATTAGAGACCAGCTAGTTCTTGCTGGACGTTTAGTCCAGAGCCAGACAATGTATGACACGGAGCACCGAAGCCATGTGCTCTTGCTGGAAATCTGATTCAGAGACCAGGCGAGGTGGTCCGTCATACCAGGAAACCAGGTGAGGTGGTCTACTGTACTAGGGACCAGGCAAGGTGGCTGCTGTTCTGTTTGCTTTTCCAGGTAGCTGCTGTTCCATCTGTTGTTCCGATTGGCTGCTGCTGTTTTGGGCTTTCTGTCGGTGGCAAGCATTGTAGCTGGGCTTACTGTGCTACTCTAGAGGCCACAGTGGAGTCTTTTGCTGCCACTTCTGCAGCTGCCAGTCATGCTGTGCTGTGGGTAGACCCATGGTGACGTCCGCAAGTCAAGCAACTCTTCAACTCAAAGGATTCGTCGTGTGAATGGGCTCTCACCACAAAGACAAGGAATGGCAAGAGGCAGTATTTACATTTGTACAAACATTTTATGTTACCAGTACCAATACATGATAAGCTACTTTCTTTTGAGTAATATTTGATGTGAAAAAAATTTGTATTTTATTTATCTGTAAATATATATAATTTATTTGACTGAGTGCACTTCGGTTTCAATCGCGTCCTTGGTGAGTGGCTCTGGGCCCATACCATTATGCTTTCCATCACACTTAGGCGTTGTTAAGCGCTCACAGGTTGAAACTGTGCAACTTAAAACTAAGTTATCAATGCAATTTCATTTCTAGCATCTTCAGTTCGTGTCGTATTGGAGTAAATTCAACTTTAACACTCATATCAGAGGCAATATTACTTTTGGTGGCCAGATTTGTAGCAACATGACGCAGTTAACTCGAGCAATTTTCCATACCAGTCGTTATTCTGACGCAGACACTTGGGCTAGTTGGTGATAACTTGGGCATCTGAACAAATGTAAAGGAACGCTCGTGTAAAAGGAATATACACGTAGACGCCCTTCCTGTCTACGAGTCTCTTCCTTATTTGAGTGTTGCTTTGTGCTTGTGTTAATATGTCTGCCGTGTTTCAATCTGTGAGCACTGTACTGTCGGCCGCAAAACTTTGCGGGATTTGCAGCGCGTGGCGGAGCGACGAAAAACTGCATCGCTGCGTCACCTACCGTGACGCGGCGGGTGTTGAGGTTATCGGCCTCAGTTGCTGGATCTTATCCGGATCCGGCAACTGAGGCCGATAGCCTCAACACTCGCCGCGTCACGGTAGGTGACGCAGCGATGCAGTTTTTCGTCGCTCCGCCACGCGCTGCAAATCCCGCAAACTTTTGCGGCTGACAGTATACATTCAGGCACAACGTACGTACAAGGTCCAAAATATGTCCACGAAGGGATCCCATTCTGGATCTCCGGTGGATGTACGAAAATGTTTTTTTGAATATCTGTCGGACATCCGATAGAACTCCAGCGGAGATTTACGGATCTCCAGTGGATATCCATTACAGCCGAAACGGATATACATCGGATTTCCGAGGGATATCTGTGGTTGCTTGGGAACGTACAGCAACAGCGC
>JALIZH010023126.1:0-28805 GCA_030522465.1 Rhipicephalus appendiculatus
GCCATAAGATGCAGCCTGATTTCCGGAAAAAAGAGGTACGTATAGAGGTCATCGTTGTCGGGAATATGTACTTGTTCCCAGTGTGATTACATGTCAGTTAAATCGAGCAGTCCGATCTATGTGTGTACGTTCGACCATTGGGAATGTTAAGTAGGAATTAAACTGCAGATGCACTCCTATGGACCCGCCGTCGGAGGAGGCGACATGGCCTCGGCCAAAGTTCTTAGAATACAGCAGCATGAAATATTCGCCTTGCTGGCTGTAACGGACAAGCGTCACGAGAATTACCTGGAGCTCGAGCGAATGCGCCATAAGATGCAGCCTGATTTCCGGAAAAAGAGGTACGTATAGAGGTCAATCGTTGTCGGGAATATGTTCTTATTCCCAGTGTGATTACACGTCAGTTGAAATCGAGCAGTCCAATCTATGTGTGTACGTTCGACCATTGGGAATGTTAAGTAGGAATTAAACTGCATATGCACTCCTCTGGACCCGCCGTCGCAGGAGGCGACATGGCCTCGGCCAACGTTCTTAGAAAAACAGCAGGATGAAATATTCGCCGTGCTGGCTGTAACGGACAAGCGTCACGAGAATTACCTGGAGCTCGAGCGAATGCGCCATAAGATCCAGCCTGATTTCCGGAAAAAGAGGTACGTATAGAGGTCAATCGTTGTCGGGAATATGTACTTGTTCCCTAGTGTGATTACACGTGAGTTGAAATCGAGCAGTCCAATCTATGTGTGTAGGTTCGACCATTGGGAATGTTAAGTAGGAATTTAACTGCAGATGCACTCCTATGGACCCGCCGTCCGGAGGAGGCGACATGGCCTCGGCCAACGTTCTTAGAATACAGCAGGATGAAATATTCGCCTTGCTAGCTGTAACGGACAAGCGTCACGAGAATTACCTGGAGCTCGAGCGAATGCGCCATAAGAACCAGCCTGATTTCCGGAAAAAGAGGTACGTATAGAGGTCAATCGTTGTCGGGAATATGTACTTGTTCCCAGTGTGATTACACGTCAGTTGGAATCGAGCAGTCCTATCTATGTATGTACGTTCGACCATTGGGAATGTTAAGTAGGAATTAAACTGCAGATGCACTCCTATGGACCCGCCGTCCGGAGGAGGCGACGTGGCCTCGGCCAACGTTCTTAGAATACAGCAGGATGAAATATTCGCCTTGCTGGCTGTAACGGACAAGCGTCACGACAATTGCCTGGAGCTCGAGCGAATGCGCCATTATATGCAGCCTGATTTCCGGAAAAAGAGGTACGTATAGAGGTCAATCGTTGTCGGGAATATGTACTTGTTCCCAGTGTGATTACACGTCAGTTGGAAATCGAGCAGTCCAATCTATGTGTGTACGTTCGACCATTGGGAATGTTAAGTAGGAATTAAACTGCAGATGCACTCCTATGGACCCGCCGTCCGGAGGAGGCGACATGGCCTCGGCCAACGTTCTTAGAATACAGCAGGATGAAATGTTCGCCTTGCTGGCTGTAACGGACAAGCGTCACGAGAATTACCTGGAGTTCGAGCGAATGCGCCATAAGATGCAGCCTGATTTCCGGAAAAAGAGGTACGTATAGAGGTCAATCGTTGTCGGGAATATGTACTTGTTCCCAGTATGATTACACGTCAGTTGCAAATCGAGCAGTCCAATCTATGTGTGTACGTTCGACCATTGGGAATGTTAAGTAGGAATTAAACTGCAGATGCACTCCTAGGGACCCGCCGTCGGAGGAGGCGACATGGCCTCGGCCAACGTTCTTAGAAAACAGCAGCATGAAATATTCGCCTTGGTGGCTGTAACGGACAAGCGTCACGAGAATTACCTGGAGCTCGAGCGAATGCACCATAAGATGCAGCCTGACTTCCCGAAAAAGAGGTACGTATATAAGGTCAATCGTTGTCGGGAATAAGTACTTGTTCCCAGTGTGATTATACGTCAGTTGAAATCGAGCAGTCCAATCTATGTGTGTACGTTCGACCATTGGGCAATGTTAAGTAGGAATTAAACTGCAGATGCACTCCTATGGACCCGCCGTCGGAGGAGGCGACATGGCCTCGGCCAACGTTCTTAGAAAACAGCAGGATGAAATACTCGCCTTACTGGCTGTAACGGACAAGCGTCACGAAAATTACCTGGAGCTCGAGCGAATGCGCCATTATATGCAGCCTGATTTCCGGAAAAAGAGGTACGTATAGAGGTCATCGTTGTCGGGAATATGTACTTGTTCCCAGTGTGATTACACGTCAGTTGGAAATCGAGCAGTCCAATCTATGTGTGTACGTTCGACCATTGGGAATGTTAAGTAGGAATTAAACTGCAGATGCACTCCTATGGACCCGCCGTCCGGAGGAGGCGACATGGCCTCGGCCAACGTTCTTAGAATACAGCAGGATGAAATGTTCGTCCTTGCTGGCTGTAACGGACAAGCGTCACGAGAATTACCTGGAGCTCGAGCGAATGCGCCATAAGATGCAGCCTGATTTCCGGAAAAAGAGGTACGTATAGAGGTCAATCGTTGTCGGGAATATGTACTTGTTCCCAGTGTGATTACACGTCAGTTGAAATCGAGCAGTCCAATCTATGTGTGTACGTTCGACCATTGGGAATGTTAAGTAGGAATTAAACTGCAGATGCACTCCTATGGACCCGCCGTCGGAGGAGGCGACATGGCCTCGGCCAACGTTCTTAGAATACAGCAGCATGAAATATTCGCCTTGCTGGCTGTAACGGACAAGCGTCACGAGAATTACCTGGAGCTCGAGCGAATGCGCCATAAGATGCAGCCTGATTTCCGGAAAAAGAGGTACGTATAGAGGTCAATCGTTGTCGGGAATATGTACTTGTTCCCAGTGTGATTACACGTCAGTTGAAATCGAGCAGTCCAATCTATGTGTGTACGTTCGACCATTGGGAATGTTAAGTAGGAATTAAACTGCATATGCACTCCTATGGACCCGCCGTCGGCAGGAGGCGACATGGCCTCCGCCAACGTTCTTAGAAAACAGCAGGATGGAAATATTCGCCTTGCTGGCTGTAACGGACAAGCGTCACGAGAATTACCTGGAGCTCGAGCGAATGCGCCATAAGATCCAGCCTGATTTCCGGAAAAAGAGGTACGTATAGAGGTCAATCGTTGTCGGGAATATGTACTTGTTCCCTAGTGTGATTACACGTGAGTTGAAATCGAGCAGTCCAATCTATTTGTGTACGTTCGACCATTGGGAATGTTAAGTAGGAATTTAAACTGCAGATGCACTCCTATGGACCCGCCGTCCGGAGGAGGCGACATGGCCTCGGCCAACGTTCTTAGAATACAGCAGGATGAAATATTCGCCTTGCTGGCTGTAACGGACAAGCGTCACGAGAATTACCTGGAGCTCGAGCGAATGCGCCATAAGATGCAGCCTGATTTCCGGAAAAAGAGGTACGTATAGAGGTCAATCGTTGTCGGGAATATGTTCTTATTCCCAGTGTGATTACACGTCAGTTGAAATCGAGCAGTCCAATCTATGTGTGTACGTTCGACCATTGCGAATGTTAAGTAGGAATTAAACTGCAGATGCACTCCTATGGACCCGCCGTCGGAGGAGGCGACATGGCCTCGGCCAACGTTCTTAGAAAACAGCAGGATGAAATATTCGCCTTGCTGGCTGTAACGGACAAGCGTCACGAGAATTACCTGGAGCTCGAGCGAATGCGCCATAAGATGCAGCCTGATTTCCGGAAAAAGAGGTACGTATAGAGGTCAATCGTTGTCGGGAATATGTACTTGTTCCCAGTGTGATTACACGTCAGTTGAAATCGAGCAGTCCAATCTATGTGTGTACGTTCGACCATTGGGAATGTTAAGTAGGAATTAAACTGCAGATGCACTCCTATGGACCCGCCGTCGGAGGAGGCGACATGGCCTCGGCCAACGTTCTTAGAATACAGCAGCATGAAATATTCGCCTTGCTGGCTGTAACGGACAAGCGTCACGAGAATTACCTGGAGCTCGAGCGAATGCGCCATAAGATGCAGCCTGATTTCCGGAAAAAGAGGTACGTATAGAGGTCAATCGTTGTCGGGAATATGTACTTGTTCCCAGTGTGATTACACGTCAGTTGAAATCGAGCAGTCCAATCTATGTGTGTACGTTCGACCATTGGGAATGTTAAGTAGGAATTAAACTGCAGATGCACTCCTATGGACCCGCCGTCCGGAGGAGGCGACATGGCCTCGGCCAACGTTCTTAGAATACAGCACGATGAAATATTCGCCTTGCTGGCTGTAACGGACAAGCGTCACGAGAATTACCTGGAGTTCGAGCGAATGCGCCATAAGATGCAGCCTGATTTCCGGAAAAAGAGGTACGTATAGAGGTCAATCGTTGTCGGGAATATGTACTTGTTCCCAGTGTGATTACACGTCAGTTGAAATCGAGCAGTCCAATCTATGTGTGTACGTTCGACCATTGGGAATGTTAAGTAGGAATTAAACTGCAGATGCACTCCTATGGACCCGCCGTCGGAGGAGGCGACATGGCCTCGGCCAACGTTCTTAGAAAACAGCAGGATGAAATATTCGCCTTGCTGGCTGTAACGGACAAGCGTCACGAGAATTACCTGGAGCTCGAGCGAATGCACCATAAGATGCAGCCTGACTTCCCGGAAAAAGAGGTACGTATATAAGGTCAATCGTTGTCGGGAATATGTACTTGTTCCCAGTGTGATTACACGTCAGTTGAAATCGAGCAGTCCAATCTATGTGTGTACGTTCGACCATTGGGAATGTTAAGTAGGAATTAAACTGCAGATGCACTCCTATGGACCCCCGTCGGAGGAGGCGACATGGCCTCGGCCAACGTTCTTAGAAAACAGCAGGATGAAATATTCGCCTTGCTGGCTGTAACGGACAAGCGTCACGAAAATTACCTGGAGCTCGAACGAATGCGCCATATGATGCAGCCTGATTTCCGGAAAAAGAGGTACGTATAGAGGTCAATCGTTTTCGGGAATATGTACTTGTTCCCAGTGTGATTACACGTCAGTTGAAATCGAGCAGTCCAATCTATGTGTGTACGTTCGACCATTGGGAATGTTAAGTAGGAATTAAACTGCAGATGCACTCCTATGGACCCGCCGTCGGAGGAGGCGACATGGCCTCGGGCCAACGTTCTTAGAATACAGCAGGATGAAATATTCGCCTTGCTGGCTGTAACGGACAAGCGTCACGAGAATTACCTGGAGCTCGAGCGAATGCGCCATAAGATGCAGCCTGATTTCCGGAAAAAGAGGTACGTATAGAGGTCAATCCTTGTCGGGAATATGTACTTGTTCCCAGTGTGATTACACGTCAGTTGAAATCGAGCAGTCCAATCTATGTGTGTACGTTCGACCATTGGGAATGTTAAGTAGGAATTAAACTGCAGATGCACTCCTATGGACCCGCCGTCGGAGGAGGCGACATGGCCTCGGCCAACGTTCTTAGAAAACAGCAGAATGAAATATTCGCCTTGCTGGCTGTAACGGACAAGCGTCACGAGAATTACCTGGAGCTCCAGCGAATGCGCCATAACATGCAGCCTGATTTCCGGAAAAAGAGGTACGTATAGGAGGTCAATCGTTGTCGGGAATATGTACTTGTTCCCAGTGTGATTACACGTCAGTTGAAATCGAGCAGTCCAATCTATGTGTGTACGTTCGACCATTGGGAATGTTAAGTAGGAATTAAACTGCAGATGCACTCCTATGGACCCGCCGTCGGAGGAGGCGACATGGCCTCGGGCCAACGTTCTTAGAATACAGCAGGATGAAACTATTCGCCTTGCTGGCTGTAACGGACAAGCGTCACGAGAATTACCTGGAGCTCGAGCGAATGCGCCATAAGATGCAGCCTGATTTCCGGAAAAAGAGGTACGTATAGGAGGTCAATCGTTGTCGGGAATATGTTCTTATTATTCCCAGTGTGATTACACGTCAGTTGAAATCGAGCACTCCAATCTATGTGTGTACGTTCGACCATTGGGAATGTTAAGTAGGAATTAAACTGCAGATGCACTCCTATGGACCCGCCGTCGGAGGAGGCGACATGGCCTCGGCCAACGTTCTTAGAAAACAGCAGGATGAAATATTCGCCTTGCTGGCTGTAACGGACAAGCGTCACGAGAATTACCTGGAGCTCGAGCGAATGCGCCATGAAGATGCAGCCTGATTTCCGGAAAAAGAGGTACGTATAGAGGTCAATCGTTGTCGGGAATATGTACTTGTTCCCAGTGTGATTACACGTCAGTTGAAATCGAGCAGTCCAATCTATGTGTGTACGTTCGACCATTGGGAATGTTAAGTAGGAATTAAACTGCAGATGCACTCCTATGGACCCGCCGTCCGGAGGAGGCGACATGGCCTCGGCCAACGTTCTTAGAAAACAGCAGGATGAAATATTCGCCTTGCTGGCTGTAACGGACAAGCGTCACGAGAATTACCTGGAGCTCGAGCGAATGCGCCATAAGATGCAGCCTGATTTCCGGAAAAAGAGGTACGTATAGAGGTCAATCGTTGTCGGGAATATGTACTTGTTCCCAGTGTGATTACACGTCAGTTGAAATCGAGCAGTCCAATCTATGTGTGTACGTTCGACCATTGGGAATGTTAAGTAGGAATTAAACTGCAGATGCACTCCTATGGACCCGCCGTCGGAGGAGGCGACATGGCCTCGGCCAACGTTCTTAGAAAACAGCAGGATGAAATATTCGCCTTGCTGGCTGTAACGGACAAGCGTCACGAAAATTACCTGGAGCTCGAACGAATGCGCCATAAGATGCAGCCTGATTTCCGGAAAAAGAGGTACGTATAGAGGTCAATCGTTGTCGGGAATATGTACTTGTTCCCAGTGTGATTACACGTCAGTTGAAATCGAGCAGTCCAATCTATGTGTGTACGTTCGACCATTGGGAATGTTAAGTAGGAATTAAACTGCAGATGCACTCCTATGGACCCGCCGTCGGAGGAGGCGACATGGCCTCGGCCAACGTTCTTAGAAAACAGCAGGATGAAATATTCGCCTTGCTGGCTGTAACGGACAAGCGTCACGAGAATTACCTGGAGCTCGAGCGAATGCGCCATAAGATGCAGCCTGATTTCCGGAAAAAGAGGTACGTATAGAGGTCAATCGTTGTCGGGAATATGTACTTGTTCCCAGTGTGATTACACGTCAGTTGAAATCGAGCAGTCCAATCTATGTGTGTACGTTCGACCATTGGGAATGTTAAGTAGGAATTAAACTGCAGATGCACTCCTATGGACCCGCCGTCGGAGGAGGCGACATGGCCTCGGCCAACGTTCTTAGAAAACAGCAGGATGAAATATTCGCCTTGCTGGCTGTAACGGACAAGCGTCACGAGAATTACCTGGAGCTCGAGCGAATGCGCCATAAGATGCAGCCTGATTTCCGGAAAAAGAGGTACGTATAGAGGTCAATCGTTGTCGGGAATATGTACTTGTTCCCAGTGTGATTACACGTCAGTTGAAATCGAGCAGTCCAATCTATGTGTGTACGTTCGACCATTGGGAATGTTAAGTAGGAATTAAACTGCAGATGCACTCCTATGGACCCGCCGTCGGAGGAGGCGACATGGCCTCGGCCAACGTTCTTAGAAAACAGCAGGATGAAATATTCGCCTTGCTGGCTGTAACGGACAAGCGTCACGAGAATTACCTGGAGCTCGAGCGAATGCGCCATAAGATGCAGCCTGATTTCCGGAAAAAGAGGTACGTATAGAGGTCAATCGTTGTCGGGAATATGTACTTGTTCCCAGTGTGATTACACGTCAGTTGAAATCGAGCAGTCCAATCTATGTGTGTACGTTCGACCATTGGGAATGTTAAGTAGGAATTAAACTGCAGATGCACTCCTATGGACCCGCCGTCGGAGGAGGCGACATGGCCTCGGCCAACGTTCTTAGAAAACAGCAGGATGAAATATTCGCCTTGCTGGCTGTAACGGACAAGCGTCACGAGAATTACCTGGAGCTCGAGCGAATGCGCCATAAGATGCAGCCTGATTTCCGGAAAAAGAGGTACGTATAGAGGTCAATCGTTGTCGGGAATATGTTACTTGTTCCCAGTGTGATTACACGTCAGTTGAAATCGAGCAGTCCAATCTATGTGTGTACGTTCGACCATTGGGAATGTTAAGTAGGAATTAAACTGCAGATGCACTCCTATGGACCCGCCGTCGGAGGAGGCGACATGGCCTCGGCCAACGTTCTTAGAAAACAGCAGGATGAAATATTCGCCTTGCTGGCTGTAACGGACAAGCGTCACGAGAATTACCTGGAGCTCGAGCGAATGCGCCATAAGATGCAGCCTGATTTCCGGAAAAAGAGGTACGTATAGAGGTCAATCGTTGTCGGGAATATGTACTTGTTCCCAGTGTGATTACACGTCAGTTGAAATCGAGCAGTCCAATCTATGTGTGTACGTTCGACCATTGGGAATGTTAAGTAGGAATTAAACTGCAGATGCACTCCTATGGACCCGCCGTCGGAGGAGGCGACATGGCCTCGGCCAACGTTCTTAGAAAACAGCAGGATGAAATATTCGCCTTGCTGGCTGTAACGGACAAGCGTCACGAGAATTACCTGGAGCTCGAGCGAATGCGCCATAAGATGCAGCCTGATTTCCGGAAAAAGAGGTACGTATAGAGGTCAATCGTTGTCGGGAATATGTTCTTATTCCCAGTGTGATTACACGTCAGTTGAAATCGAGCAGTCCAATCTATGTGTGTACGTTCGACCATTGGGAATGTTAAGTAGGAATTAAACTGCAGATGCACTCCTATGGACCCGCCGTCGGAGGAGGCGACATGGCCTCGGCCAACGTTCTTAGAAAACAGCAGGATGAAATATTCGCCTTGCTGGCTGTAACGGACAAGCGTCACGAGAATTACCTGGAGCTCGAGCGAATGCGCCATAAGATGCAGCCTGATTTCCGGAAAAAGAGGTACGTATAGAGGTCAATCCGTTGTCGGGAATATGTACTTGTTCCCAGTGTGATTACACGTCAGTTGAAATCGAGCAGTCCAATCTATGTGTGTACGTTCGACCATTGGGAATGTTAAGTAGGAATTAAACTGCAGATGCACTCCTATGGACCCGCCGTCGGAGGAGGCGACATGGCCTCGGCCAACGTTCTTAGAAAACAGCAGGATGAAATATTCGCCTTGCTGGCTGTAACGGACAAGCGTCACGAGAATTACCTGGAGCTCGAGCGAATGCGCCATAAGATGCAGCCTGATTTCCGGAAAAAGAGGTACGTATAGAGGTCAATCGTTGTCGGGAATATGTACTTGTTCCCAGTGTGATTACACGTCAGTTGAAATCGAGCAGTCCAATCTATGTGTGTATGTTCGACCATTGGGAATGTTAAGTAGGAATTAAACTCTATGGCAAAATAAATTATTTTGTGCCAGTTTCATGGTTCCCAGTTTTGCTCACGACTTCCCACAAGTCCGTTCTCACAACCCTAACGTTCTCAGAGCCCTAACAACCAATCAACTTTGGAATCAAATTTGTGCTGCTGCTGCTGCTGCTGCTGCTTGGTTACTCAGCTATTAAAACAGTGCTTTGAGGAAGTTCATGTCTTCATTATTTTCCGCTGAATGACATTATGTAAGGGTAGGGGTGTATGGCTATTTTGTATGACAGTCTGCCCCGTCGTCGTTTTCTGGCTCTTAAGTCGGTTGTGCAGGAGGGTGTACACTGTACTGCTGGTATTTATCCACGGCGGTCGCAGCGCTCGCCCCGGAGGGGCCCACTACGACCATGCGTCGTCGTCCACTGGCAGCTCGGACGAGGCGTCCACTGCTGAGGCCGACATATCTATGCTCATCCGTGTGCCAAGGGCTGTACTGATCGACTTTTATCCTTTTCTATTCTCTTCATATTTGTTGTCAGCTCTATTTTTTGTATTTTTGCCATTTCTATGTCCCTTATTTCTGAGTTTCTTACGCAGCTACAATCAATTCAAGAGAAGTTGACCATAATTGCATATGATGTCTTGCTTTCATTTTTAAACTGTGCTTGTTGGGTGGCGATTATACCTCCTTGTTCATTCTGTGTTATGTTGTCCGCACAGAATAACTTTTAACCGGCCTTGGCGAAGGACTAGGTAGAGGTCATTGTGTTCACCACAGGGCAATACCACGTGTAACTCACAATGCACTGCTGTTCTAGACTCAAAGAGGAAAGGGGAAACAGGCTCCCCATGGAAGCGCTGACAAAGAGAATAAAGTTAGTTGATATTGAGACTACATTACTCACTTGTACCAACAGCATTTCTCAAACTACTGGAAAAATGAAAACATCAGTAACTGTGGTAATTGTCGTAAGATTATAATCACTTTAGTAAACTGGTCCATTGGAGCCTTCACCTATTATATGTCTATATAACAAGTCCAATGCTGTAATTAAGCCACAAATGTATGAATGCCTATGCGATTTTTGGGGCTCGAACATGTGGTCGACACCTACTTACATATAAGTCAAAACACTTCAAAGCATTCCATTCGTTAGAGCTTTCCAGGGGGATAACACGATGAGGCTGAGCAAGCTCTAAAATCCCTACTCCTGCTTATTCTTTTCGACATTCTTATTTACAACCAGTGCAGTGTTTCAGCTTTCACATAGAGCTACTTCGGATGACATAAATCCTTGTATGCTTTTAATTTTCCTTTACACCAGGAGTCTGCCAGCGACGATGACCTGGAAGACATGCCTGCCTCTTCTTTCGTCGTTGCAAAAGGTTAATAATTTTTGTAGTACCACACTCAAGCAAGCAATCCTAATTTAAAACGTTTTGTTCAGGAGGCAGTTTTCTTACTGCCAAGAACTTCACGATATGCGTCGACACCGTGCCTGTGATGCATGCAACGAACGTGTGCCAGGCTTTCAAACTAATGTTTCTGGTACATTTAGTTTTCAACATCGCTTAGCCCGAGGGCAGAAGCCTTTGCTTGGAGTTCACTCAGCGGTAAGTACCGGGTTCACTTGTTAACTGAACTGTGATACTGTGTCTTGTTTCAGTTTTTACACTTCTGATTTGTGCTGGAATGATCAAAATCATCAACATACAGTATTTATTTATCAGTGGACACTTTGTAGCACACAATAAGAACAAGGACTGAAAGCAACTATGCGTATTATTGTGCGCCATAAAAGTTAACATGAATTACCAGAATTCCCAAGCACATGCTCTACTGTTGCATCTTTTCTTTATGTTGCTGATAAGTAAAAAAGCAATCTGGAAACAAATTGTTTGCAGAGCCCTAACAACCAATCAGCTATGGAATCAAATTTGGGTGCTGCTGCTGCTTGGTTACTGCAGTTAGTAAAATAGTGCTTTGAGGAAGTTTATATCTTAATTATTTTCCACTGCAGGATATTGTGTAGAGGTAGGGGTGTATGGCAATCTTCCCTGTCGTCGTTTTCTCTCTCTTAAGTCGGCTGTGCACGAGTGTGTACACTGTGCTGGTGGTCGTTATCCACGGCGCTCGCAGGGCACGCCACGGAGAGCGCCACTACGAACATGTTTCGGTGTCCAGTGGCAGGCAGTTCGGACAAGGCGTCCAGTTCGGAGCCCGACAAATCTATGCTCATCCGTTTGACACAACATCGCAAGCGAGCCTTCGACTTCATCTCCAAGGCGCTCAAGTAGGACGTGGAGGGTGGGTCTGAGCAAGCATCCCAGCTCGATAGTATTGGGCTAGTTCACGACAGAGCGGCCGTACCAGTGGCGCACCGACTGGTCGGCCCTCCCGTAACTGCTTCAGAGTCGTTGAAGTTATTTCAATTCAAGCGGTGGCTTGAGCTCAAATTTCCCTCATTTACTCTAGAAATGAGTCGTATTCACTTATCTCACTCCTAAAATGAAAGAGCACGAACCGCATGCTCTGTGGCTCTGCGTTCACTTCCAGTAAAGCAGCTTTGGACGAAAAAAAAGATGCTTTTACGGTTCGTCAATCTGACCCTTCTTTTCTTGCTTCCTTTGATTACGGCAATATGTTGGAGCCTTCGAACAAGCTATAGTTCATTTTCATTTATTTGATTCTTGGAGGAAGTCTAAGAGAGGCTGTATACAATGATATTGCACTGTGTGACTTGGCCACAAGCTTCAGCGCACAGTGCATGTGACATCAAAATGCATTATGGATCGCAGCTCATGCAGCTGTGTACGCAGTGCTACATACATGTAAACATCCAGAACAAGAGTTTTGTTTAGCAATTATAACGTTGTTATCCGGTTCGCACGGGCAAACGAGACAGCTCGAAAAGCACAGAGAACCGGTCAGGACTCAGGCGGGTGGTGCAAGTTGTCAGCGGCGGACGCGTAACATAGAAGAAAAAGTCCCCTCCGAAAGCATTGGAGAGATGTCGTAAGTAACTGGTTGATAACAGAGTGGGGGGAAGGAACCATTGAAGACCATGAAGGTAGTGCAGCTATAAACCGTTCCGATGGACATATAGGTACGATGCTGCCTAAGAAAGTTTTTCGTAACAGGCGTGGAGTGATAAAACACTAGAAAAAGAGGCAGCAGCAGTACTGGGCGTGCCAGACAACATGTAATGAATTAGACGCAGAGAGAAGTTTGAAACGTGAAAAAGCGCAGATGGAAGTAGGTCGTATCGAATTGATGGCTGCTCTTGCGACAAAAGAAAAAAAAAGGTTCTGTGAATCCGCCTCTTGCATGTCTGTGTGGCGCCCTCTCGCAGACTTTTCAAGAAACAAACCGTGGGGCGTCGCGCGCGCCTGCTTCCTCTGCCACCCCTGCCACTGCTGCTGCATAGCACAAAGCTTGGCAGCGCCATATGTGCTCATAGCCCCGTCTGAGTGTTGGGTTGTGGCATGGAGCCACCTGGGAGTATTTACATGCCCGGCGGGGGTTCTTTTCTGTGACCAACGGGTGGACCAAAAGGCCAGTATCAATGAAAATTATCAGCAAGAAGCAGTTGAATGCCTTCATGGCATCAAGTGGTTCGCGGTGCTCGCGGCGAACCACAAAAGCGCAGAAATTTTGCGATGAGTGGTACGTGTGCAGCCTCATGTTTAATGAGTTGACTGCCGCGTCCACGTGCGGAGTTCCGAGTAGCATTTTCCTCCCGTCAATGAAGGGTGGCTGCTACATTGTGCATGCAGTCGTGAGGAAGACCACGTGCGAGGTAGTGGCATGTCACTGCCTCTGCGCAACCGG
The DNA here is from genome assembly GCA_030522465.1 of Rhipicephalus appendiculatus. Lineage (NCBI taxonomy): Eukaryota > Metazoa > Arthropoda > Arachnida > Ixodida > Ixodidae > Rhipicephalus > Rhipicephalus appendiculatus. The sequence goes on from JALIZH010023126.1 coordinate 13,241, forward strand.
GTAAATATAATCTTTGTTTATTGTGGCATTCATACTAATCATATGAACTACCGGGCCTCTGCTTGGGCCGTTTCGTACCGTCGTTGCATCAACGTTTTACTACGGGAGCGCGGAGCAACGATTTTACTGAATGGCATGCTTCGAAGTGCATGTCGCGAGTACCTCGCGTCTGGGCCACAGTGTTTGCTGGCCTGCACATTCAAATTGAGGGACCGTGATCCTACGATACATGCATTGCATGATTTTAGCACACCATAATAGCTGGCGCCGATCGAACACTGCACGCTGAACCTGTCTTGAGCTGTGTACTTTTGCGAGTGTCGTTTAACCGAAATTGCGGTACGTGGGAGAGTTGGCCGGCGAACCTGCAAAATCTGTGAAGATCGCACTACGGCGACCAAAAAAAGGCACGCACGTGGAAACTTCGCAAGATTTATGAATCGGTGCGCGGCAGTCACGTCAAAAGTGAACACAGGCGGATTTTTTTTCCTTTTTCGCCGAACATCGAATGTGGTTTGACAACAGAAGTGAACCGCTGAACTCGGTGAATGACAGGCGACGAAAGTGCACCATTTCGCATTCATTATGTTCTAGCGGACGATTTACGGCGACTGTTTTCAGATATATAGAAGTCGCCAATGTGAACAACAGCGTAGTCACGTTGAGACCGAAACAAACCAAGGCGCAATTAATTCATACTTTGGTGTTGTCATTCCAAAACAAATACAGAAAGCATATCGTACAAAGAAAAGCTGTAGCCCAAGCTTCGTCGCTACTGAACTGCTATGACACGAGACAGGCACAAAGCGCACACTCATTCCGCGCCCTGCAGGAAACGTGACATGTTCTTCGCGTATAACATTTAGTTAGCACACACACCGTTAACGAACTGCTTTTCGCACTGTCTTGCAGAATCCAAAGGCTGCCACGAACTGCCGTCTTCATTTTGGCGCCTCGCAACCCTGATTGTGCCACGCTTCACATCGCTGATGATTGCATTTCACCGATGGGAAGTCGAAAAAATGAATGTTGCTGCTAGGCACGCCTCACGAAGTGCATCCATAAGCGGCGTTAGTTGCCGGCATCAAGCTAACACAACCAGGAATATCGATAAATATATTTGTTGTGCCACCCGCACGTGCCAACACTACTCTCACCACCAATGCCGCCGCGGAAAAAGAGGCGGCGTCTGCAACGGCACCCCGCAGATAGTTTCCCAGATTCACCGCCAGGTGGCCGCGCATGCGCTGTAGAGGCATGCAAAAGGCGGATTGCAGTAGGTTAGGAGTAGACTAGCGACTGACTATTTTTAGTAGGGCTCGATGGTACACACGTTTTCTGTAGAATTTTGAACAGTGAGTGCTGCATACTGTCTGTAGTTATATCTCCGCGTGTTGTCGAATAGTGTGAAGGATGATGAACTCGTGTACTTTGTGAGCAGTGCAGTGTAGTGTTTGATGACGTGTTCGTGAATGTGCGTTATGGTGACCTGTGCGCAGTGAAAGTAAATGTGAGCACAAGACAAACGAATGCAAGATGTTAAGGATCAAGCGTATGGCAACAGGAAGACGGTGGCAATAAGCAGTCTTAAGAAAAAAAGCTCTTAGAAAGGGGGGGCACATGTCATCAGTAAGAGCTCTTCAGAAGCAGAAGAAAGACGACAGCAAGGTGAAGATAGCATTCGGAAAACCGCAAGCGCACACACCATAACGTGATGACCGAGGCGCGTAACCGAGCCGTGATCGGGACGCAAGCAACGGTTGCTTGCATTGTCGACGTGGGCTTCCCAGGAGAAGGTTGTCTCGCCAGCAGACGGACTGGCGACGGGAGCGGCAGGACTTGGACTCGGAAGCCTCTGACGCGGGCGTCCAGACAAGTGTCCGGTGACCTCGACCCGGTTAGAGTGCGTCCATTCGGGATGCAGTAACCGCGCATAGCCATCGACGTTCCTGGCGCAAGCCCCCTTCAAAGCAAACCGACGAGGACAGTTTCCCCGGTGGGGCACGTCAGCTCGTAGCACCGGGTGTCGCCGAACACCGCCACGCCTAACCTCCGAGGCCTCCGCCAAGTCAGCAAGGGAGCTGGTGCAATGGACTACGATGGGCGGCTTCGGCAGCGGCCGGGACGGCCGCGTTCAAGCACGTCGACACGACGTATCTCGGATATTGACGAGAAGTGCATCATCTGCTTCGAGTAATGCCGGTCCGAAACCATGAGTAGCACTAAAGCTAGTGCGCTAGAGGTGCCTGACTTTATACAGAACGGTTTAGTCTGTATTGTGGTCTATGCGTCAGTTGAGTTTGAATTAGCAGTTATTGATATTTGTTTTGTACATTATTATATTCTTGGAATGCCATGCGTGTGTTTAATAAATGTGTTGTGCCGTTAATCCTGTCTGGTCTGAGTGCATCATCCGCAACTACACGAATCCGTGGCAGCTACACAGGCGCGGTTCCTTTTGAGGATGCCTAACTTCAACAACTAAGTATTCCCAATAACATACTTAGAAGCTCATCAGCATGAAACAAGGCCATGGGAAATCCCATCCTAGAATGGACATATGTGGCCAAATTTCAATGTTCATGAGTGAAGCGAACAAGTGGGTTAAAAAGTAGAACTGCGACATATGGCTCATAAACCACATGCTCTAATAAGCAAAAGTGGAGTGCCTCATAGCTGCAGCGATACGCCAATCAATTGCAAACTAGTAGTCATCTAAGAGACTAGTATGCGACTAATGCAAGGAATGAAATATCAAAAACGACCGGATATTGAGATTGGGAATAAAGAGCGCTGACACAAACACTTTGGATCTTGTTTCTGCTGTTGCAATACATAGCTAATTAACGACCCACTTATCACGGATGGAAAGCTCGTTGGATCGAGCGCATGACACTTAATCTTGTATTTACCAAGACAGGCACGAGTACAATTGTTACAGCAGAGGCTCGCGAGCTATAGCAACACTGAGAGCATACGTTATGCAGATGCCGCTAAATACCCAGGGGGGAAACAAATATGTAGCCTGCGTGGTTGATGAAGAGGGTAGAGAGCTCACTGCCGCTTCGACATATGCCAATGATGCAACCACCGCAGAGGAACTGGGCATTGCGTTAGCCATCAGTACGAGTTCTTCGTCAATTACGATTGTGACGGACTCACAAGAAGCGTGTCGAAGATTTCAAAAGGGATCAATTGGCAAATCAGCCCTTGAAATCCTCCTAAAGTGCGACTTCGAAGACGCAAGTATCCTCTGGACACCGGGGCACGAATCCCTAGCGGGGAACCAAGCGGCGCATGCCGCAGCCCGAGAACATACCCACCGGGCTATTCCGCAGGGATACTCGGACTCCGGAAACGTAGAGGAGCCAATACCGAGAAAATACTCCGACATACTCGCGCACTACCGGAAGCAACGACGCTACTATCCACCTGCTCATAAAAGGCTGAGTAGAGAACAAGCGGTGACCTGGAGAAGACTACAGGCGGGCACCTATCCGCACGGTACACTACTACACAGAATGTACCCCGGCAACTACAGTAGGAATTGCCAATACTGCCCGGACTCTGCCAACACCCTGTACCACATGGTATGGGGCTGTCGAAACAACCCGAATATCCCACCCACGGATGAACAGAGCGGACAAGGAAATCCCCAAGACCAGTGGGAGGCGTTGTTGACGTCTGTAAACCCTGAAGACCAGCTGCGGCTGGTGGAAAGGGCTCGGGCGTCGGCGGCTAGCCATGGCTACCTGGAATGAGGAAGTCACCCACCTATGGGCGAAGAGAACACGCGCCTGGTCGCATAATAAAGTTTATTTCTCTCTCTACCATTTGCCGTTTCACAGAGCGCTGACTGTGGCGGGACCAATAATGGTTTTCGTGTAAGCATAGCTGGCTGAGTCAGCACACAAAAACACGCGCACATGAGCTCTGTATTGATATCTCTTTTCAACGAAGGTTCCTGGGTGCTGGTATAATCTCCGCTGAAGCATAAATATTGTGAGTGACGCGAGATGACGGTTTAATGAACGGCAACAGAGAATCGGCAGCCAAACAAAATGGCTGAGCAGCCCGTCGCGCAAGCACTTCACACCCAGTCGTCTTCATCTTCGCAGAGCAGCACGCTTGCTCATGTCCACGACGCACCGTAACATCACTCTCCCGCAGCGGAAGCGCCATCACGACGCTCGATATGGCGGCGACCAACTAGCAGGACAATGCGGTTTCAGTCTGGAAACGTCACTCTGGAAACTTGCACAATGTCCGTATGGAGTGAGGAGGTCTTACAGACAGTGTCCACGGGTGTGATCTCATAATTCACCTCACTGAGTTGAAGTAACACTTCATAGGCGCCATTGTAGCGTGGTGGAAGCTTGTCTTTTAAGTGGATTTCCCAGCATGGTGTCCAGAGAAGGACCAGAGATCTCGGCGGGAAGTGCGCGCTATGTCGGAGACTATCATAACGGTCTTTTTGGTGCTCTTGCGACAAGTATAATCTGTCATGGGCAAGCTGGCCAGCTGAATGGGCTCGAGCAACGGCATCGCTGGCGTACTCAGTAGTCAAGGGGGCAGCCGACGGAAGGAGCGTGTCAAATGGTAACGCTGGATGGCGGCCGAATAGCAAACAAAAAGGGCGAATAACCAGCGGTGTCGTGTCCTGAAGAGTTGTACGCAAAGGTCACACAGGGGAGTGCGTTGTCCCAGTCACGGTGATCTGGTGGATCTGGCATCTGCGTCAGCTTTCGATTCATACGGTCGGTAAATTCATTCGTCTGTGGATGATAAGCGGTGGTAAGCTTCGGCTCAGTGCAGCAGGCATGAAGGATGTCATCCACAACCATAGGTCGGCAAAAAAAAGTGGAACTCATTCACACTCACTCAAGAACTATATCTTGCACTTTGGACTCACTCGGACTCACACTCACGAAACTTTTCTTCAGCCGGACTCACTCGAACTCAGACTCACCCGAATATTACTCACCCAGACTAAGACTCACGGCTTGATCTGAGTCTGAGTGAGTCCGAGTGAGTTGACTCACGAGTGAGTTCGCCGACCTATGTCCACAACACGTGACAGGAAGTACCTCCCTCGATCGGAAGCAGCTGCCGCGGTGCGCCATGATGAATGACTTCATACAAGATAAAGTCAGCGATGTCAGCGGAACAACTTCTTTGTAGAGCTCGAGTGATGGCAAAGCATGTACCATAATCTTGGGCGACTGCAACCTATCTATTTCCCGAGGTGGTAGTGGGAAAAGGGTCCCGCAGGTCAAGGCCAACGCGGAAGATTGGTTCCGCAGGTATGTCGATGGGCTGTAGGAGGCCGAAAGGTAGCACAGAGGGGCGCTTGCGGCGTTGGCAGCAGTCGTAAGCAGCTACGTAGGGGAATACAGAACGATAAAGGCCGGGCCACAAAAAGCGACGTCGCACACGATCGTAGGTACGAAAGACACGTAGGTGACGGCCTGTAGGTACGTCGTGGAGTAGCTCGGGGCCGCAGGCGTTGAAGCTGTGACGGTACAGAATGTTGTCGTGCAACACGAACAGGTGAACGCAACGGTCTGGTGATGCGGAGGTTTGACGGTCGATGAAGGAAAGTAACGATGGGTCCCGTCGTTGTTAGGTGGCGATATTAACCAAATCGCAGGATGGAGAGCACGCAGGGGTCCGATTCAAGGTCAGTGACGTCGGGCGCTTCAACCGGATGACGTGACAAACACTCTGCGTCTTTGTGCAGTCGACCCGACTTGTAGTGGACCACGAACGAATATTCCTGCGTACGCAAAGGCCAGAGACCAAGACGTCCACATGGGTCCTTTAGCGTTGAGAGCTAGCAGAGAGCGTGATGGTCTACTACTACGGAAAAAGTTCGGCCACACAGGTAGGGCCTCAATATGACCACGGCCCACACTAAAGCTAGGCATTCAAGCTCAGTGATGAAGAACTTCCGTTCGGCGGGCGAATGAAGACTGGCGTTAGCCTGTCGTCTTCACTCGGTCCTTCCATTGCTGTCATTGGCCGAGTACCGCCCCAATTTCATGGGCACTGACACCGGTCCGGAGCTCTGTTTGCGATGCATTGTCGAAAGGGGCCAGTATTGGTAGCGTAGTTAGGAGATGGATAAGGGCGGAAAAGGAGCATGCTTACTCGACGCCCCCCCGTGAAGGCAACGTCCTTTTTTAAGAGATCAGTAAGCGTTCGAGCGATATCGGCTAAGTTGTGGACAAATAGACGAAAATAGGAACAGAATCGTACAAATCTTCGGACGTCCTTGGTTGAGCAAGGGACAGGTAATTCTTGTACGGCTTCCACCTTGTCTCGATCCGATTGAACACCAGAAGCAATCATAAGTTAGCCGAGTACAGTGATTTCGCGAAGTCCGAAACCGCATTTTGCAGAATTCAGCTGGAGAGTAGATCTTCGAAAGAAATCCAGAACGGCCAACAGACCTGCTCCGATGGCTGTCAAAGGTAGGTGAATAGACGATGACATCGTCTAAGTAACACACGTAGACGGACCACTCATATCCTCGGAGAAGGGAGTCCATCATGCGTTCGAAAGTTGCCGGGGCATTACATAGTCCGAACGGCATGACTTTGAACTGGTAGAGGTCATCGGGCGTAAAGAAAGCGGTTTTTCCGCGGCCCATGGTGTCGACGGAAATTCGCCAATAGCCAGGACGAAGGTCGATAGATGAAAAGTATAGCGCACCATGGAAGCAGTCGAATGCTTCATCAATTCGAGGCAAAAGGTGGACATCTTAATCAGTTACTTTTGTTAAAGCGTTTATTTGCCGGTACTCAGAGATACTGCGTAATGGCGACAGCCACGGCCAGGCACGAACACTCAGCGCGAGCGGCGTCCTTTTTGTACCGCAACGGACGCAAGCATGCTGACGCCGACGCCCTCTCGCGCTCCCTTCTGCCTGGCCACAAAGCCCCCTGCTCAGTATCTTCCATTGCTGTTTCTGTCATCGATACTCACATCATCGCTACCGAACAGCGCAAGGATAATTGGATCGTCCCCGCTGATCGACTTGCTCTCTGATCCGTCCACAACACCATCCACTCGCACCTTGCGTCGTGAAGCTCATCATTTCGCCATGCGTGACGGCCTGCTGCATCGACGCAATTACAACGCCGACGGCCGGCAGTGGCTACTCGTGATACCCTGCAGTCTGCGGTCGGAAATATGCGAGTCATTCCACTCTGACCCACAATGCGCGCACTCGGGGGTGTCCAAAACTTACCACCGGATTCGAAAACGCTACTTCTGGCGAGGGATGTAGCGCTACGTGCCAGAAGTTCGTTCACTCCTGCCTCGATTGCCAACGCCGCAAACCGTCAACACACATGCCCCCCAGCCGGTCTACAACCGTTACCTTGCCCTAGCCGTCCGTTTGGGCGCGTGGGTATCGATTTGTATGGACCACTTCCTCTGACGTCGGCTGGTAACCGCTGGGCCATCGTCGCCGTGGATATGGTGGCTAGAGAGGGAGGTGTCCCACATCGGCTGGGCTGCGCCGTGCAAGTCGGTGCGGCACTTTTTCATGACGCCGACAGGTGGCGCGTCGTCGTCTGCGAGAGCCTTTGCGCTGCCCGAACTGCATGAACAGTGCTGGGGCGGATGCAAGAGGCTGCGAGCGCGTTCTACCAGTCACCGCGACAAGACGCATCCGCGCGTCCTGATCGCGCGGGCGGCGCGGGTGCTTAGTCATCGGGCGTATGCAGATACGTGTTCCTCGGCTGTCTGTGCACAAGTGCATTTCTTCGCTGTTCAGTGACCGCGCTGATGCGGTGGCGCTGCTGTCGGCTCCGCGAGCCCATTCGCGCCGCCGAATCGCGAAAAAATGCTGCCTCTCCGGCGCGCCGTTCCTCACACCTCCCCCTCTAGCCACCATACCGTGGACCATCTAACGCGATACGCCGAAACCGCAGCCCTCCCTGCGGCTACTGCGCGCGATGTTGCCTCCTTCCTGCTGCACCGATTCATGCTGCGTCACGGTCCACCCCAGGAGCTTCTCAGCGATCGAGGCCGTGTCTTCCTGTCGGAAGTCGTCGAAGCTATCCTCACGGAGTGCCATTCTGTCCACCGCAAAACTTCTGCTTACCACCCGCAGACAAATGACCTCACCGAACGCTTTAACCGCACCCTCGGCGACATGCTTTCGATGTACGTCGCCGCCGACCACACGAATTGGGATGCTATTCTGCCCTTCGTCACCTACTACGCTTACAATACCGCCCCCCTCAGAGCACTACTGGTTTTTCACCCTTCTTCTTACTATACGGACGGCACCCGTCGCACACCATCGACACGATACTCCCGTACACGCCGGACCCATCTGAGTGTGCCCCTATTTCGGACACAGCCAGGCTTGCTGAAGAGTGTCGCGAGCTCGCCAAGACCTTCACGACGAATGAACAAGAGCGGCAGAAGAGTATTCGTGATGGTTCCGCCACTTCTGAGCCCACGTTCCTCCCTGGAGCGCTCGTATGGCTCTCGGTCCCTACCTCCGCAGCTGGCGTCTCTTCAAAACTACTGCCGAAATACGAAGGCCCCTACCCTGTGATCGAGCGCACATCTCCGGTCAACTACCTGATCGAACCCATCGAACAATCTTCGGACATGCGCCGTCGAGGGCGCGACATTTTGTCAACGTGGAGCGCCTGAAGGCCTACTATGACCCGCTCATAGTGAAAGCTGTTAGGTCGCCCGGCGACTCCCTTTTCGTCCCCGGGGTAATTGTAGCGATGCATTGGAACCTAGAAATGGGTTGCACTCTCGAGAGCCTTCTAGTGGGTCATCTGCAAAAAGGACGCCGCTCGCGCTGAGAGTTCATGCCTTGACCGTGGCTGTCGGCCATTACGCAGTATCTCTGAGTGCCGGCAAATAAACGCCTTAACACTTTGTTTAAATTGGGATAGTCCACGCAAGCGCCAGCTGTCATCCTTTTTGACAAGCACTACCGCGGGGAGGCGCAAGGGCTGGATGATGGTTCTATGACGTCTTTAGTAAGCTTTTTGTCGACTTCACTCTGAATTACTTGACGTTCCTGCTAAAATACTCAATATAGACGCCCGCGTATAGGTCTGACGTTACCAGTGTTGATCTGGTGAGTCACGACACATGTTTGGCCCGGCGGGCGGTCGTCAAAGCAGTATATGTCGCCGTATGATGCTAGCAGGCCAATATGTATGACCACCATCCCGAAAAAATGCACTGCCCAGTGTCACGAGCGTGAGGTATGTGATGAAAAAAGAAAGACGATGACGACGAAACTGTCAAAGTATCCGAAGCGGCACGAGCGCGTGCTGGGAAATATTGCAGACAGCTCGTGGCACGCGAACCGAGCCATGAAGGAGGACCAAGAGGAATAAGGTGGGATTGTCTTCTTGGTCTGAGAAGCAGAAGGTTGCATCGCCAGCAGATGCACTGGTGACGGGAGCGACGGGCGTTCGAGTCTGCTACCGGTGACGCGGGCGTCCCCGAGCTGTGGCCGACGTACTCGACTGCAGTCGAGCATGGCTCCTCGAAGATTCAGCTACCGCGCCCGGCAAGCACGGACGTTGACGGAGCAAGCCCCCTTCTGCAGCAGGCTACCAAAGGCAATCCTCGGAGTGCCACGTCAACGGTGGGACACCACGCCGGGTTAACGGGCCAACGACGACGTTAGGCATAACGGGCCTAGCCAGGAGAGCCGACTTCCTGCACAGGTGATGGTTAAGGGCGTCGGGAGCCACGATTGACCACTCGACGAGGTCAGCAGCAGAGGAGACCTCGGCGTTGAACCAAGTCAGCAGTGCAAAGTAATCTTGGCCCAATGCATCAGCTCTGTGAAACAAGACTTTCCGACCTACCCGACGATTAGGACGAGCTAGATATTGGGAGTGTGTAGTTTAGTTCTTGTATGAGTCAGTTTGCAGTGGCGATATTTTTTGTATATATGTATGTTTTCAGAGTGCCGCATGTTGTTTTTGTTTTGATAAATGTTCGCTTTGTTCTACTTCCTCAGTCTTGACTGAGTTCTTTGCTCGGGTCAGGCAAAATCTGTGACACCCAGGCAAGGACATAAGGCAAGGCAAGGACACCTAACTGCGCAAGAAACAGAGAGAGAGAGAGAAGAAATGGTAGAGAGGAAAGGCAGGGGAGGTTAACCAGTCCAGGATGGCCGCTTTGCTACCCTACACGTGGGAAAGGGATGGGGGGAAATTGAAAGAGGGAGAGGAAGGAGTGGAAGGAGAAAGAAAGATAACACAATAGACAAAAACACGCAGTCGGTCACAATCCATCACTCTGGCGTGGTACACGACATCACTGTCACAGTCGTTTGTCCAAGTCCGTTTTTCTCAGGAACCGCAGTAGTTCCTTGGTCGCCTTCAGCTGTGGTGTCCTCTGTCGACGACATGCAAGAATAGATTGAACAGATATTTGTCCATTGTCCAGGTGCGCTAGAACGGACGCCAGTGATTGTCTCTTAACATTATAGACCGGATAGACACACAGGATGTGGCGTAATGTCTCCTCGCAACGACAGGCATCACAGAGAGCGTTGTCGGCCATTCCGATGCGGAAAGAATAAGACTTGGTAAATGCCACACCTAACCATAAACGATAAAGCAATGTGGCCTCTCTTCGGCGGAGTCCAGTTGCCATGTAGAGGTGCATCAAAGAGCACAGGCGGTGTTGACGATTCGTCTGGTTGTTCTGGCTGCTTGGTGGGCACCATAGAGAGAGCGCGATCTCCTGTGCAAGCCCTCGAAGAATGCTGGCAGTGTCATACCTTGAAAGTGGTATGTTTCTTCCTGTGTGCCTTCAAGAGCTGTCCGAGCAGCATTATCAGCGTGTTCATTCCCAATGACGCCGCAGTGACATGGAAGCCACTGAAACGTCACGTGGTGCCCTTTCTCATGTGATGTATGGAGAAGATATCGTATTTCAAACACGAGCTGTTCGTATGGCCCGCGACGCAGTGCTGAGAGCAGAGATTGTAGGGCTGCCTCGGAGTCGCTGAAGATCGACCATTCTTGAGGTGGTTCCCGACTGACTAAACGAAGTGCTCCCAAGCTGCCCTACAGTCGAGCAGGCTAATGAGCGTCGATACACGGACAGTTGTGATCCAGTGGTTTGCACGAGAAGCGGTCGTCGGGTTGTGTCAACGAACCAGTTGAACTTGAGTGTGTGTGGTTTGCTCTTCACTCTGAAAGGAGGGAGATGGGCTTGGTACTAATGCGCCTCAGTGCGTGACTTACTGGTGGCGCCATCTGCCTTTCCAATACGTCAATGTAACGTAAATGAAGAGTAGTCTTCATTTTGGTCTTGAACTGACTAGCCTCCTCCTAGCTCGCTCGCGCCTCGTTAAGACTGCCCGTTATCGTACCCCACGTCCTGACACTTTGTACATGATTAACATGATGGTGGATGACATGGCCGTGCTATCATCGCTCAAATATTAAGCCAAAGAGCTGAATCAGCCATAGCAGAGGCATACAACCCTGCCAAACGCCACAGCATTCTTTTCTTGCATCAGGCCCATGGAGCGATCCTTTTCTTCTGCTACAAAGGCTGCCCCCCTCCCCCCAGCGCTTTAGTGCGATATAGAGTTTCAAGAGTAAAAAAGGATATAAATAAATTATGTACACTGCTAACTCATTAAAACGCAGCAAATTACGATTAAGTAATTCACGATTGATTTGTGTGTTTAGTTTTTGACATCAGTATAGTTTTGACCATCTCTTGCTTTCATTTTTAAAGTGTGTCTGTTGGGTGCGGATTATACCTCATTGCTCTGCTTCCTCGGTGCACACGATGAAAACTAGAGGTGGTCTCGAACGCGCTTATTCTTCATGGTCATCAGCATCATCGTCATCAGGTTGGCTGTTCGGGAGATACTGCCGGTTACGCCTGACGCGGGAAAGGTTAGACTAAGAGGAGCTTCGCCCCTAAAATATTCTTATGGCTGCGTAGCTTGGCAGCCTGTCCTTCCATTCACCGAAACGGCTGAAAGTCGAGAGAAGAAGAAAGAAGAGTTGCAAGCTCAATTCATGCTAGCTTCCCCAGCCAGTCCACGGGTCTCACAGCTAATGGCCGAAACGTATCCGTCACATAGGCGAACGATCAATGCCAGCAGAAGTGCGTGCAGTGTAAAGGAATGTTGGCCGTTCCTATTTGATAAAACACACATGTGTTCGCATGTGAATACGCTCCGGTGGTTCCTCTGAAACAATCGAAGATAAAGTGAAGACTGTTCGGCGACAGGTTTTAGGGGCGAAGCTCCTTAAGCCGTGGGTCGTGCGTCCTCGATGTATGTAGTTGTAGGTAGCCACCTCTCGTTTAGTTCTTGGAATGTCCGCTAGATGGCGGCACTTGTATATGATGAATATATTTAGGGGCGAAGCTCCTTACGGCATCACCTCGGTGGTCCTCGGTTGTCCATGCATTCTGAGTAGCCAGTAGGCACTGGATTTCGACCTCCAAGGTAGTGCCTGTGTGAGATGTCTCCTGTGCGTGATTAAACAATAAAAAAATTCACAACGTACATGTAAAATTAAAGTGAGCTGCGAGTCGCCATGACTCTCATCGACCCTTTAGTATAAATGCGCCCGATCTCACGTCGTTGATGATGTACTGCGCAGAATTCGCGGAAGATTACCTGTTTACCGACGCACCTGCGAAGCTTCGCCCACTCATCATCATTCACTCCATGGATATGGTGTCGTTATCTCCAGTTCTCGTCTCGTTTCCGAGAGGGCGCTGTCCTATAGACATGCGTACAATATGGCGGTTGGGTGAAGGTACGCTAGATGGCGTTGGCGGTGCAGCTGCTCTCCGATTGCGCGGACCGCCGTACGAGTGCGCTTGCCGGATCGTGCTGCTTGGCGGACCATGGACGACGACCGGTCGTTGAAGTTTGAATAAAATTTCACACACACTATCGCTTTGATTACTACTGGGCGAAACCACTGAAGATTTCACGCTGTAACCATGATTGCTTCAGTCACCATAACTCTCATGGACCCTTTAGTATAAAAGCGCCCGATCTCACGTCGGTGATGATGTACCGGGTAGAATTCACAGAAGATTCACGGTTTACCGATGAACCTCCGCAGCTTCGCCCACTGATCATCATTCACACCGTGGATATGCTGTGTTTTTAGGTATGCGCACAGCCCAATTAAGACACCAGCTGTAAGGACGTGCCTGGAGAAAATAGAAATGGCCAGAACTGAACTGAGATCAGTGACTGCGGAATATGAAGCTGCTCCCCTCCTCCTACTAGCCATCTTTGTTGAAGACCGGGAACTGTTCTGCAAGGTGGTTGAGGTCAGCATTGCAATTTTGAAAATAGATCACATACCTGCCCACTACAGCATCTCTCGCAGCCAATGGGCCAGTTTCGTACACATCACCCCTTATACCACATCATACTGTTGCCTTTCATCGCTGTTAGTATGTCACACTAACATTGTAAAATACAATAAGATAACGCAACATTGTGTACTGCAGGGTGCGATTTAAGAGTAAAGCAGTAAATGCCTCTCAGAGGAATCATTCAATGATAACATAAAGACGGTGATGACGTGGTTAACCTCCTTTCATATTTCAGTATGACATCACATGGGGTTGGCAAGCGCAAAGGGATTCAGTACTGGTTAACCAGATTAACTGCACCAAAATGACAGTCCATAGAAATTTCTACACAGAGGGCCTCTACTGAGTGGTGGTCGCCACTTTCTTCTTGAGCTGTATTTCACTGTACTTTTGTAACATGACTGCCTATTCGGAACTGGTGGCATGTTATTGGGGCGCCATTGGTTTAACTGTGCCAAGGGCTGTACAGATCGACTTTTATCCTTTTCAATTTCTCTTTAAATTTATTTTCATTTGTATTTTTTTGTATTTTTACCATTTCTATGTCCCTTGTTTATGTGTTTCTCACTCAGCTACAATCAATTCAAGAGAAGTTAACCAAAATTGCATATCATCTCTAGCTTTCATTTTTAAAGTGTGTTTGTTCGGTGCGGATTATACCTCATTGCTCATTTTGTGTTCTTATGTTGTCCACAAAGAATCACTTTTAACCAGCCTTTGCAAAGGGCTAGATAGAGGTCATTGTGTTCACCACAGGACAATGCCATGTGTAACTCACAATGTACTGCTGTTCTAGACTGAAAGAGGAAAGGGGAAACAGGGTCCCCACGGAAGCGCTGACAAAGAGAATAAAGTTAGTTGATATTGAGACTTCTAGCGACATGCTTCGTCTCTACATTACTCACTTGTACCAACAGTATTTCTGAAACTTTTGGCAAAATAAGAACATGAATAACAGCATCATTTGTCGTAAGATTATAATCTCTTTAGTAAACTGGTCCATTAGAGCCTTAATAAGCCCAATGCTGTAATTAAGCCACAAATGTATGAATCGCTATGCGATTTTTAGGGCTTAAAGCATTCCATTCATTAAATTTTGCCAGAAGATAACATGACGACGCTGAGCAAGTTCTAAAATTCTTTAGTCCTGCGTATTCTTGTCCACATTCTTGTTTATAACCAGTGTAGTGTTTCAGCTTTAACATAGAGCTACTTCGGATGACATTAATCCTTGTATGCTTTTAATTTTTCTTTCCACCAGCAGTCTTCCAGTGACGATGACCTGGGGAGACATGCCCTGCCTCTTCTTTCGTCGTTGCAAAAGGTTAATAATTTTTCGTAGTACCAAACTTAAGCAAGATATCCTAATTTAAGATGTTTTGGGCAGGAGGCAGTTTTCTTACTGCGAAGAACTTCTTCACGATATGCGCCGACACCGTGCCTATGATGCATGCAACCAACGCGTGCCAGGCGTTCAAACTAACGTTTCTGGTACATATAGATTGTGATGTCAAAAATAGGTCATAGTTTTTTGTCATGAAAATAGCCTGTCGATGTCGGCATTACAGACACTGCAGCGTTGCCTGTGTGTCAGAGTGACCAAAGGCAGAAATGATGAAAGCCAATTAGAGAGCCGAAAGTGCGTCGCGCTTTCATTGGCAGGGGGTGTTTGTTGATGTACATCAACAGTCGCTACTGGATACTTTCATGTTGCGTGAAGCATTCTGCGTTCATCAGGATAGTATTTTCGTCTTGCATGAGTGTGCGGTCTCGCTGGAAAGCACCGGGTAGAAACTCACGAGCAGTCACGTAAAACTATTTCTGCTGCTCTTTTAATCGAAACAAATTGTTTTCTTTCCCATTGTTTGAGGAAATTTCGTTTAGTAAGTTTCAGCTTTCTCCCACGAGGTTCTTATAAAACGAAGTTCAATTCACTGCAGATTCACTCCTATGTACCCACCGTCGGAGGAGGCGACATGGCCTCGGCCAACGTTCTTAGAAAACAGCAGGATGAAATATTTGCCTTGCTGGCTGTAATGGACAAGCGTCACCAGAATTACCTGGAGCTCGAGCGAATGCGCCATAAGATGCAGCCTGACTTCCGGAAAAAGACGTACGTATAGAGGTCAATCGTTGTCGGGAATATGTTCTTGTTCCCAGTGTGATTACACATCAGTTGAAATCGAGCAGT
>JALIZH010023127.1:0-36582 GCA_030522465.1 Rhipicephalus appendiculatus
TTTTCAAGTACGAGTCAGCGAAGTGCCGGCTAGTGCGCCCGGCGGCTATCTGCGGCGGCCTGTGTGCACTGGCTGAAAGCGCATCGCATCGACGCTCATCGCTCCTTGTGCGGACACCGTACGCAAGAAACAATGGTTCAGTCAAGTTAACCGATGCCAAAGCTCTACTGTACAGTCATTATTACATCTCATAATCGCGTATCATTAAGCCCAGAAGCGCCGATGACATGTAGACGGGCTCGGCCGGTACGCTAGGCCTACCTTCGCTGGCCCGCGATCTCGGCGCAGGCGGCCTGTGTGCACTGGCTGAAAGCGCGTCGCATCGACGCTCATCGCTCCTTGTGCGGACACCGTACGCAAGAAACCATGGTTCAGTCAGGTTAACCGATGCCAAAGCTCTACTGTACAGTCATTATTACTCATCGGAATCGCGTATGATTAAGCCCAGAAGCGCCGATGACATGCAGACGGATTCGACCGGTACGCTAGGCATACCTTCGCTGGGAGTCGTACTCGTACGGGTCGTATTTGGTTGGCCCGATCTCGGCGCAAGTGGCTCGCGAAGGTTGAGGTTTGCGCATTTCTCAAGCCTCTCACTATCCCATTAAAGTGTACCCGAGGTAAGCAAAACTGTAAGGATTGCCAGAGATGCGCTTGAGTTGTGGTTTTGCCGACCGGCGTTGTTTTTCTGGCGTACTTGTAGTACATGCCGCAGCACCGCAAGTCGGATCGGACGCCGGATCGTAACGTTCGTAGATTATTCCTCGGCCAGCCCTGCTGAAAGATCGTCCCAACTATATTTGTAAGCGCGAAGCTATAGCTCCCAGGCTTATGAACCACATTGAGCCGATATGACAGAATGCCAGCTGATAATTGAAATTTAACAACGAAAATGGCGTTCAATGTTAGGTAGTTTTATAGTAAAAGGCAGACGTGCCTATACAGTGATCCTAACGATCACCAGATATTTACACGGGCTCGGTGTATGTTTGTCTTTAAATACGCACAATAGAGATGTTGCGCCACCGGCACTAGAAGGGGGGCCAGACATCATGGGTATATATACCGGTTGCTGAAAGTATGGTTGTCCGTAGCGCGAGCGGTATATGTTCAGTGTTGCTGTGTTGTGTACGATTGTAATGCGTGTGCCGATGCCTGTCCCGTCTATGTGAAGTAAGCTTCAAAAATCTCAACCTGTTCACTGTTAGATTGTAGAAAATGCTCGACAATTATTAATTTTTTTTTTTGCGTTAGTCCTAGCAGAAAGAGTGATTCTACTCTTGGAGAGAGTTGATGCACTCTAGCTAGACCAGATTATAAAATTCTGTGAGAGAGTAGCGTAACTCCCGCAGAGAGTGTATGCACTCCATTTCAGAAGCGTGACTTTACTCTGGCGAGAGAGCTTGTTCACTCTAGGTCAGCCAGAGTACCAGAACTCTGTCGGGAGAGTGTGCCTACTCTGTGTAGCAGAGAGTTCTCAGCACTCCTGAAAAGAGAGTGAAATATGGGACAAGCGTTTTCTCCCGCAAAGGGAGTCGCTAGCACTCTCTTAGGGCTGTGAGTGTGGAATGAAGAGTGCAATCGCGCCTTTCAGCACATCAAGCAGCGGCTTTCGTCTGCTCCCATCTTCGAGCACTATGACCCAGGCCTACCCCTACAGTTATCTTGTGATGCATCCGCTTAAGGGGTAGGTGCAGTTTTGTCACACGTCTTCCCGAACGGTCAGATCAAGCCAGTAGCCTATGCCTCGCGCACCCTGAGCCAAGCTGAGAAGGGCTATAGCCAGCTAGAAAAGGAAGCGTTAGCGCTTGTATTCGGTGTGAAAAAGTTTCATTACTACATGCATGCAAGGCAATTTGTTTTGCTCACGGACCACAAGCCATTGGCTACAATTTTTGGTCCTAAAACGGGCACACCGCCAATTTCCGCCGCAAGACTACAACGATGAACAGTTGGTTTGTCCGCCTATTCCTTTTCACTAAAGTTCCGGCCTTCTGCGCAGAACGTCGACGCAGATCGTTTATCAAGACTGCCAGTCGCACAACCTACTGTCGAAGTTCAGGAAGAATCGTTTTATGACCTTCGCTTTGACACTATGCCGGTCAACAGCCATGACACAGCTCGCGAAATTTCACGTGATGCTACACTGCGTACAGTGACGCAGTACATTCTCTCAGGCTGGCCGCGCAGTGTCCCTGACGAGATCAAACCTTTTTTCCATAGACGACTGGAACTGTCTATACATCGAGGGTGCATTATGCTTGGGGATGCGCGTACTCATTCCCAAAAAATTTCGCGCGTTCTTAGACGAGTTGCACCAAGGTCATCCAGGTGTTGTGCGCCCCAAAGAACTAGAAAGGAGCTATGTTTGGTGGCCTACCATCGATAATGATATTGAGCGCTTCACCGCATCTTGTGCGGCGTGCGGATCCAATCGCAATTTGCCACCTAAAGCGCATTTGCATCCTTGGGCCTGGCCTACGCGCCCTTGGCAGCGACTACATGTAGACTTTGCCGGCCCAATAAGTGGAGTGATGTACCTGGTAGTGGTGGATGCTCATTCAAAATGGCCAGAAGTGTTTCCGATGCGCACAACCACCACTGAAGCAACCATTTCATGCTTACATGCACTATTTTGCAGATTCGGATTCCCCGAAACTTTGATGTCGGACAACGGCACTCAGTTTACTTCTGCAGAATTCCAGGAGTACCTGCAGCGAGTAGGAACACGGCACGTGCGAAGAGCTCCTTACCATCCGAGCAGCAACGGTCTGGCAGAACGTTTCGTCCAGACGCTCAAGGCCGCACTTGGTAAGTCCAGCCGTTCCACGTCGCCGTCGGATCTCGCAGACTCCCCTCCTGGCGTACCGCAACACTCCGCAAGCAACTACGGCAGAGGCACCCTCTGTTTTACTGTTGGGGAGGCGCCTCAGAACAAGGCTGGACCTCGTGAGGCCTTCGGTGAAAGAAACAGTCGCCCACAAGCAGTTCCGGGAAGCCAGTCGCCATAGAAGTCGGGAGAGCACGTTCCGCGAAGGTGACCTCGTGTGTGGGCCGAGGTGACCTTCCGCCGTGGGCCGAGGTGGTTCAGTGCTACCGTGCTTGCTCGCACCGGCCCAGTGTCCTATCGTGTGAGTGTCGTGACTCCTCGTGGTGTGTGCGAGTGGGTGCGTCACCGGAATCATATAGTGCGTGCCCCGGACTCGGACGACTTGGTGATTACCGACGCAGACTTTCGCGCCGAGGCCCGCGTGACGGTGAATACCAGCCCTACCCGCGCAACCGAACGGGTAGAGCAGCCATTGGCTGCTAATCAGGCCGCAGAACAAGGCCGCCAGTATCCGCCGCGTCAACGCCGAGCTCCCGACCGTTACGGAACATAGCCCCCGGGACTCTAAGCAAGTGGAGGGGAGATGATATGTCGTGCGCCTGCGCGATAAGGCTTGGCCGCGTGTCTCGCGCCACGGCCACGCACGGATTGCGTTATCAGCATTGTAGAAGGACTGAAAGCTGGTCCAGTTGGTAACCGTACTTGAACATAATTTCACTCAGCCCAAGATGACGCGGAACACAAGAGAAGAAGGGACAGACACAGCGCTGACTCGCAACTGAATGTTTATTTGGAAAACATGAACGAAAGAAAAAAAAACACTTCAACCCTCCCACCCATGTGACCACACTAAAACAGAAAACGGCAGGTCAGCTGACATCTTAACCCGAAGAAAAAAGAAAAGAAACAACCTGAAGACCCCACGTGTACTCTCCAACAGCAGAAAAGTTAAGATAACGTGCTATCCAAGAACCTAACCTCGCTATCATGTAAGGCTATGGAAGGCACGCTAATGCATTGTTCACCCCTTTTATGATATTATATGCTTGAATTATTTCTCGTGTAGTCTGATCTTTGTGTGTCGATATAACTTGAGCTTCATGAAAGATAGGAGCGCAATTACACAGCGCAGCATGTTGGGACACATTCAGTTGCGAGTCAGCGCTGTGTCTGTCCCTTCTTCTCTTGTGTTCCACGTCATCTTGCGCTGAGTTAAATTATGTTCAAGTTATCAGCATTGCTTTGCTTAAATAGCGCCGGCATTGTAGCTGGCGCGGGCATTTCCTTGTTGTACATTGTCACGGGCAGTTCGCCCGTCGTTTTAAAGGGCCCCTCACCAGGTTTGACAATTTTGAGCTGACGAGCGCAATTCATACATTGAGCGTTCACGATCACGTCTGCCAAATTTTGAACGCTACGCGCCGCGGAAATGGGTCAAATTTCAAGCTGAACGCTGCTTGCCCTTACTTTCGCGCGCTCGCGCGTAGAGAATGAGGGGATGACGTACACGGCGGAATGGCCCTACGCAGATGGCAGTGCTGTGACGTCGGTCGCCTACGTAGACGGCTGTGCACTGACGTCGACAGCAGTAGCACATGACACTGCGAAAATTATTTGACACGACATGTGTAGTTTGTGGAATTTGTTGCTTGAATAAATGAATAAAATTTGAGAGAAATAATGAGACGCACAAAGGGAATGTGTGCGTCTTTTTCATTTTTGTTCAGTGAATTGCAGCGATATGCGGGGCTAATGTGCCTCCGTTTCGCGTGCGTTCGTGTCCCCGCGGTTAGCGCATTGAGGAGACGCCAGCCCTCGGAACGAAAGTGATGTCCTGGCGCGTTCGAGCACTCAATGTGCTCATTTATTCTAGCGCGTCCAAGTAAACGTAAATGTGGCACTGGCTCATGATACCGCCACTCTCGTGCCATTGAAAAGTGAAACGAACGCGCACCGAGGCATCCATCCCGCAGAAACAGGCAGTATACCACAAAATAACGCTGGTCAACAAAACAACGCCACACGCGTGCTCAGGGGCTGGGCTTCCTCGGTCACGTCATGCGCACGTGACCTTGCGTGCCATGACGTGTTGCTCTCGCCCGCATGCCGGAGAAGGTAGGGAAGAGATTTGGCTTGCGATGGCTACGCGGGGCGAGCGGCAAGGGTTTCGAGCTCGCCTCCTCGCATCATGGTTTCGCGCCGCATCAAAATATCGGCTTTCTCAGCGCCTAATGCACCGATTGAAAAAAATTCTTGTGGCATAATGCTCCTCATCGGACACACAACAACTGCCAGCGTCTAACTAAAATTTGTTATGGGACCTGGTGAGGGGGCCCTTTAAGTTGCTGGCATAATAAAGCCTCAGTTTCCGCTCGCCGTTCGTTTGGCTGCTCTTCCTTCAGACACGACAAGCGTCATTTCTAGAACCTGCTGCAAACTCTCTTAGGGCTACTAATACAAGTACGCTTATGTACCCACTACTCCATTAAATGATTCGGTGGCTGATGACGTTGAAGAAGTATGTCTGAGCCCTTTGTGATGGTTTGGAAGCATTCAACGACCCACTTGTAACGCAATTCATATTAAGTGACGCCTGGTTACACAATTCGCATTCTGTGACGCCTGGTTGTAATTTTACTCTTCCACGTTATATTGCGTGAGTTAACGCGGTTCCTTCGCGAGATAACGCTTATATAGGGTTTATGTGGGTAGGAGTTTCTAGCACTGGCATGGCTCTGTGGTAGTGTACTGGGCTGCCACGGAGAGGACCCAGCGGCGAACCCCGTTCCAGCCTGAACATTTTTATTTCGTTTTTTTTTTTTCTGATTTCGCGCGATAGCGGTTATGGGCACCGGCGGCGGCGGCGGACAACTACGGCACCCTTGTTGTGATCTTATAACAGCTTTCGCGGTAAAACACCGGACTCGAAGGGCATCGCCAAATAGCTTTAATGTACCCGTAATTAAATGTACTCAGCTTCAGGGAAGCTTATTCATTGGATGGACGATACCTTTTTCTGTCGGATAAATCAGAGCTACTATTTCATTTTATTTTATTGTGTGAAGCTTGGTAGTAACTATTGCGAGAGTGTCCCTGCTCTGTCCTCTCAGGATCTGCTGCCTAGCAAGGAGATCGTCGAAGTAGCAACTGACATATTCCTTCTGAAGAAACATAACTGTGCCCGCCGCAAGAACGATATTTGAATGCCGATCCCGACTCTTCATTACTGTAAACTTACACTTAGAACAGATGATAAAAGAGCGGTATATTTTGAATAATGGCAGTCTTCAGCCTCGAAGGCATGTTTCTGAGTCAATACATACTAAAGGTGCTTATTAAAGTCTTGGTATTAAATATTTGTGTTGATGATTCTCCCGTTGACTTTGATGTCAGATACTGTGAACCTGTGACAGCAACCAAAGAAGAATATTTTAATGGTAATTATATTCTTTTAATGCCAGACTCTTCTTTATGCCGATCAGTTTTCGGACAATGCTTTACTTAGAGCTACTTTTGAAGCTTCCCTTACCGTGACATTTCTTTTAAGTACACAGTCCTCTACGTCTTCATGACCCGCATACTTAGGAATATCGAACGTTGCCCTTACAGTCATGTTCCCATCTTTGCCACAATCATTTAGCGTAAATGCTGGCATACAGTATGATAGTTCAATGCATTGACCAAATTTCAAAAGCTTTTATCAGCAACGCCGATATGCTTCTTTCCTTCATAGACGTATGCTTTTACAGCCCTAAATCACAGGCCTATCTTTGTTGTATCAACGCCTCCTCTATTTTATTCAATGCCAGTGCAAACGCTCGCCCCTCAGTGGGAGCCGCCGGTCCGCCTTAGTTCAGGGAGTGGTCGTGATGCGACGCTACATGTAGGGTAGGGCTGCTTGCGTCACAAGTGCGTCCGAGCGCTTTCGAACGGAGATGCGATAGACGCGTTTTCTCTCTCCAATATCATGCGTCTGTCCAATTTGTTCCTTCGTGTTCCTTCTTTGTAGCTTGAAGCAATGCCGCCGTCGCCTCACAGCGCTCGTGAGGCACCCCTTGCACTACAGCGTCGCAATGACGCGTCCCCATTGGTTCCCCGCATAGCGCCACGAACAGAGACGCGCTATCTCAAAACACCGTGTCTCTTACAGAGCCAGCGTGACTGCCAACATAGTGAACACGACGGATGCCAGACGCCACCCTATGGATCTGTACACAACTGAGCAAAAAATTACTTCATATGATTTCCGTTGTGAGGCACTATAATACGGGTGCTCTCCCCCATGAACGCAAAGCACACGCGAAGGCTAGGCGATCGGTGAGAGTAGGAAAGGGCTTGAGGAGAGGGCGGTGAACGGCTGGAACGGGCGCATTTGGCTGGCATTAATAAAATAGAGGAGGCGTTGGTTGTGTCTTCGACGCTGCAGATAGCAGCGTTTCGGTCAAGATAAGAAAACGCATGGAAGCTCCAGCGCTGTGAAACCTGAGGAAATGCGTAGCACGGGCATGCAGCGAGTTCTGTTCGTAGACTTCCCACTACTCCGTTCACCAAAACGTTGGTGACGCCAATGTTTGAGGTAAATGCAGGGCTTCCCCGGAACGAGTACAATCTTGTTATGGAGATTCGCAATCTCGGTGTGCGACATTCGGCTACCTTTTCTGCACTCTATCGAATTCCTGCTTGTTACGGCAGTTAAGATTTCCGTCACGTGCAGCGAGTTCCGTCAGGCTCTTTGCCACATGATTTTTATAACGCCGCTGTCACGGAATGCCACTTTTTCGGCCCCTCGTCATGCTTTAACGCGCGCCGCACCCAACCCGCTGACCGGCGCACCGTCTTGGACGTCAAGGGACTTGTTTTTCGTAGAGCCGCGGAAGAGCAGCGGAAGGGAGTGTCGCTGCCGAAGTTGGCTCTTTGTTCTGTACCGAGGCGACGGCAGGTATACGGAAATCCGCAGTGAGCCCCGAAGTTTTGGCTGCAAGACGCTCGGCATAAGATTGGAAGGCAAGATGCGTTCCCACGGAAAGAGCTGCACGTGCACGAGCCGCATACGCAGTCACCGTAAACGGGTTGTCTCGCTTGATTAATGGAGAACCCTCCCCTAATTAAAAAGGGGCGTCGTAAATATTTTGAGGGCGGACTTTTGCGACAATGAAACGCACATGATTGGACCCATGTGGATGGTCCCTTTTTCCCCAGGAAGAGAGTGAGGGGACACGAAGGAGATTTAAGCGCAGGATATCGCCCTGCTAATCAGTCTAGCTGCTTGACAAGCATGGAGTAGAAGTAGATCAACGAGTATCTCTCCTAGAAGTTTTTAGTGTGAGCTTTGTATCGGCTGGCCACCTAAACTTAGCCGTTCGCCTAGTTGAGACACGTCTGCAACGTAGGCATCGGGACTTCAATCTCGGGTTAGCTCAACCTGCCCGAGATCTCCTTCAAGCGCTAACTCCCGGAAACATCGGCGTTGCAACTCGGACCCACCGACATTGGTATCTTCGGGACGTCTCGCATCCGATCGTCGTGGACGCAACGCTGCCGGTCATCACACGTATGCCTTCACCTGTTTATATCATCGAACTTTCACGTCTTTATTGTTAATCTTATTTCATTGTTAGTCTCGCGTTAATTGATTTTTGTGTATTTTTGTAAGCTTCTTGTTTGACTCTAGTTGTTTATTGTTAGTTTTTTTTTTTGAAGTGTTGTATTTAGTGTGCTCGTGCCGCCATAGCTCGAGTAAAGCTGTTTGTTTTTGTCCAAACGTGTCTCCGATCTCTTCACTGTTTCTACTTGCGTACGGAACGGACGAACCCGCTGTCATTCCCGTCGCCGACTTCGCGCCGGCGACGCTTGAATACAGCAAAACCGTAACAAAACTGGCGTCCGCGACTAGGGACGTTCCGTACAAAAGTGAAGCGGTGATGGGTTGAACGAGAAGCGTGCGGATGGTTAGGCGATAAATCCGTGCAGTTGAGATTGTCGCGCCTAGTTGAACGTTCCGCATGTGATTTGTGAGCGCGCTGTTCTGGTTATCGACTCCATAGCGACCGTTCGCAGTATTGAGAGACAATGGATTTTGATAAGTGGATCGCGGATGGCAGAGAGTTAGGTCTCGAGGGCGCCGAACTGAGACAATATGTTAAAGAGCAGCAGGGATGGGTGAAAGAGCAGCAGGAATGGGTGAAAGAGCAGCAGGAAGAGGCCAGAGCGTTAGCCAAGGAAGAGCGGGCACTGGCCCGGGAGGAAAAGGAAAAGGAGAGAGAGCGCGAAGAACGAGAGAAAGAAATAGCACATCAGAAAATGATGCAAGCATTAAATGAAAAGATTGAGGGGTTGAAGCGCCAACTCGAGGCACAGCGGCGGAGTGATCAACCGTCGACAAGTGTAGCTCACGCTGTCATTGAAATCGCGCCTGAGAACGACACGCACTTTTCCAATCACGCGAAGACAGAACAAGAAAGCGAGACAGTCGCTGATATGGAGACTGAAACGGAAAGCATTTCGGAGGACTTTCCGTATGAGACTGAGGCTGGCCCCAGTCACCCTAATAGGGTCAGCGAGGAGCTAGAGACCTTCCTAGCGCCCCAACACGGGCATGACCTTCCGGAGGTCGAGAAGGAATAGGAGAAATATGGCGCAAATATCGGCAAGGACACCGAGCGTCAGGACCGCTGCGCTATCGTGAAGCAGGGCGCAGCTGTTGATTTTCTCAAGGAAAGCACCGAGGAGTCGGCCCAACATTGCGACAAAGCGGAGCAATCGGAGGACCTAAGCGGTGGCGAAGATGGTGCACAAGCACGCCTGAACCGCAACACCGCGGAGGTCGCAACACGAAGCAAGGTTCGAAGCAACGAGGGGAAGGTCGGTCGCAAACGTCGCCGCAAGAGAAGGAAGCGAACGCGTGCCGCACAGCGAAGGGTTGAGACAGGTGTTCCACCACAGCGTGAAGCAAAGAAGCGTCGGCCATCGGGCCGTTCAAGAAGACGCCCTTCGTTGCGTACAGTGAGGCGCACTGCACCTAGGAACCGTGTACCACATGTTCCACTGCGTAAGACACGCGAGAAGATGAAAGCTACATCGCGGCGTGAAGAAAGAAAGGTCGGCCATCGGCCAGATCAAGAAGACGCCCTTTGTGGCGTAGAGTGAGGCGCACTGCTCCGAGGAACCGGGTACCACATGTTCCACTGCGTAAGACACGCGAAAAGATGAAAGCTGCACCGCGGCCTTCGACCAAGCGACAAGTTCGCGAATTCCTATCACTGAAATAACTCGGAGGGGCAGAGCAAACTCGGTCAAATGGACCGCAGCGCACGACGAGGCTCTTCGAAGTCTGAAACGACATGTCGCTGCAGCGCGAATTACTTAAGCCGGAATAGTGCTTCTTTTGACCTCGGCGGCATAATACTGTTTTTTTTTTCGTCGTTCCTGTTTTCTTTTCGTGTTTCATTGTTCAGAAGAGTGTAGTTTGAGTTGAATGTACCTTGGCCTGGAGCACTAGTTGTTCTTATTGTGGTGCGCATGAAAGTATTTCATTGCCGCAGGGAAGCGCACTAATAGTTTTTTTTTCTTTTTCCCTTGTCAGTTTTTTCTTTCCATAGTATGCATTCCCGAAGTGTATTTGGTCTAAAGCAATGTACGGCGATTTATTTTTCTTGTTTGTATGAAGCACGGATATGTTGTGTGCAACGGAAGCGTGGTGCTCTGATATTTGAAGTTGTTCTTACGTTGATGTACAAAGCGTATCATGTTGTGTATGAGAAGGACAGTCCTTATTTTTCTCGTGTTGGTTGTATTTTCGTTTTGGGGGTCGAAGAAATTGTCACTCCGTGCGTGTAAATGTTATGGATAACATTCCGAAAGTGGGGGGGCAATGTCACGGAATGCCACTTTTTCGGCCCCTCGTCATGCTTTAACGCGCGCCGCACCCAACCCGCTGACCGGCGCACCGTCTTGGACGTCAGGGACTTGTTTTTCGTAGAGCCGCGGAGAGCAGCGGAAGGGAGTGTCGCTGCCGAAGTTGGCTCTTTGTTCTGTACCGAAGCGCCGGCAGGTATACGGAAATCCGCAGTGAGCCCCGAAGTTTTGGCTGCAAGACAATCGGCATAAGAATGGAGGCAAGATGCGTTCCCACGGAAAGAGCTGCACGTGCACGAGCCGCCTACGCAGTCACCGTAAACAGGTTGTCTCGCTTGAATAATGGAGAACCCTCCCCTAATTAAAAAGGGGCGTCGTACATATTTTGAGGGCGGACTTTTGCGACAATGAAACGCACATGATTGGACCCATGTGGATGGTCCCTTTTTCCCCAGGAAGAGAGTGAGGGAACACGAAGGAGATTTAAGCGCAGGATATCGCCCTGCTAATCAGTCTAGCTGCTTGACAAGCATGGAGTAGAAGTCGATCAACGAGTATCTCTCCTAGAAGTTTTTAGTGTGCGCTTTGTATCGGCTGGCCACCTAAACTTAGCCGTTCGCCTAGTTGAGACACGTCTGCAACGTAGGCATCGGGACTTCAATCTCGGGTTAGCTCAACCTGCCCGAGATCTCCTTCAAGCGCTAACTCCCGGAAACATCGGCGTTGCAACTCGGACCCACCGACATTGGAGTCGTGCCAGATATCTTCGGGACTTCTCTCAACCGATCGTCGTGGACGCAACGCTGCCGGTCATCACACGTATGCCTTCACCTGTTTATATCATCGAACTTTCACGTCTTTATTGTTAATCTTATTTCATTGTTAGTCTCGCGTTAATTGATTTTTGTGTATTTTTGTAAGCTTCTTGTTTGACTCTAGTTGTTTATTGTTAGTTTTTTTTTTTTTTGAAGTGTTGTATTTAGTGTCCTCGTGCCGCCATAGCTCGAGTAAAGCTGTTTGTTTTTGTCCAAACGTGTCTCCGATCTCTTCACTGTTTCTACTTGCGTACGGAACGGACGAACCCGCTGTCATTCCCGTCGCCGACTTCGCGCCGGCGACGCTTGAGTGATAGCAAAACCGTAACAGCCGCTGACCCCATCAGAAGCAGCGACGCCGCGCCTTGCCGCACGCGCGAGACTAAAAAGCCACCTAAACAACGCCCAATGTTAGCGGCGTAGGACATGTTTCATGTTGGCTACCCTGTGCTGCCGAGCAAAACTAGCACCCTGGTGTATCTAGGTGTGCCCAGAAATTTCCTTGTAAAGTTAACGAAGGGCAGGGGCACATGAAACTTGGAAGTTGGAGGCGCTCGATGGCGTGTCTTTTTCGAAGGTTTTGTGTACGTGTGTCCTGCTTTCTTGTGCTACCTCGCGAGTGTATGCTACGGAGTTATTGAGATTGCTAAGGCTACAAGCAGTTTGTGTACGCGGTTCTCAGTATTTTGCCAGCCTCCGCGGTGTGCCGGAGTGACAGCAGGGTTCCGTTTGGTGTCGCAGAAGTCTGACGTTTCAACGCTATACACCAGAACACAGCGAGTTCAGTGTGTGCCGCCATAATTAGGCAGCACGTCGCGCCATCTGACGCATGCGCGGCGAAGCAACACCTTGAACTGCCAGTCTAGTAGACGCTCCGCTGTTCAAACGCGAAACTTCCCAGCCCGAGTATGGTTGTAAGCATGTCTCGCGCTTTTCCTCGCCTGGAAATTTGTGCTCTTTTCTTGTGAAACGTCGAGAAGACCTTCCTCGACTGTCCGCAATGTCTAAAGAACGT
This sequence comes from Rhipicephalus appendiculatus, assembly GCA_030522465.1. NCBI lineage: Eukaryota > Metazoa > Arthropoda > Arachnida > Ixodida > Ixodidae > Rhipicephalus > Rhipicephalus appendiculatus. The sequence continues at coordinate 12,515 of JALIZH010023127.1, forward strand.
GCATTGCCGACTGCGGAAGCAACTTTATCAGGTACGTGCTATCGCGATGCAAAGAAACGTGAACAGCGGAAAGCGTGACTTTCGACTCGGTCGAACTGCGACATGCCTTGACTGTCGCTAAGTAAAACTTGTGTGTTCAGCCGGTGTAACCGTAGCGCTAGAATCCCGCTCCGGCTTGCGCTCATGCAGCGCACATGTATATAATTTGCCAGCCATGCCTGGCACTCGGAACCCACACACGCGGTGCACGCGGTGCGAAAGTGCCAGCCAGAGAAAGATGTAGTGCTACGCCGGCTGAAAGCGCAGATTCGCCTAGCGACAGTCAAGGCATGTCGCAGTTCGACTGAGTCGAAAGCCACGCTTTCCGGCCGCTGTTCACGTTTCTTTGCATCGCGACACTACGCCGTTACATTTGTACTGAACGTGTGCAGTGTGCGTGCACGCGTGAGTCCTAATATCTCCTATTATTGGCATGCGGCCTACGAAAGAGTGCAGTATGCCTGCCGCATACTACAGGCATACTGCACGCAAATTACTGTTGTAAAGCGAAATAGCTGGCGTCACGCCTGAATACACGCCGTAAGTGTACTTAGTCGTACACTTTTACTGGGCTCGTAGTTTTTCCTGTTGATTGCAATTATCCACTGGTGGCGGAGCTCGTCGTTTTTCGGATGGAAATCTGTGCAATCTGAAAACACCGCACCGGCACGATTCCTATGTTGTGTTGTCATCTTCACAGACAGTGCTGAGTGATATCTTCCCCTTGCGCTGATTGTTTTCGCATCCAAAGAGAGCGCAGTAGGTGCCCAGACGACTTCTTGTAAACGGGAGCCGCGTGAATAGGCGCTTTCTCGTATTCTAAGGTCCCAGACACGCCACTTGTCATGTAACAGATACACGCCTTGGCAGTTCAATACAAACATGGCGTCTGGGTGCGAGAGTATGCCGCCGGGAGCCTAGGCGCCTGGGTGCGAGATAGGCGTGCTCTGGTCTAAGACGTCGATGGTTTTCCGGACAGATAAGTTCCGCTCTCTCTATCACGGATCGCTTCGCTCTCTTAATACTCTACTCTCAGTATCACGGGTCGCTTCGTTCTCCTACTGTTTTAACTAGCGCGCCTGCTGCGCCGACTCAGTATAGCGCAACCTGCTCTCACTATAGAACGGCTGCTCACTATAAGGCCAGTTTTACTAGAGCCTTTCCTTACCTGCCGTCACTATAGGCTACTGCTCACTATAGGCTACTGGGAGTGCCTGGGGCGCCCGTAACCCACGACGTGCCGCTTCGCGGTCAGTATTTTGCCAGCGTCCGTGGTGCGCGCCCGAGTCACTGGGGCGCCCGTAACCCACGACGTGCCGCTTCGCGGTCACTGGCGCGCCCGTAACCGCACCGCTTCGCAGTTCTCAGTATTTTTCCAGCGTCTGTGGTGTGCCTGAGTCATTGAGCGAACTTTTCCGTGGATCGCGCACGCTCGTAAAGCCAGAGAACATCTGGTGCAGCCACGCGACTAGGCTAGGTACATCTCGCTGGAATTTTCTAGGGACAGCGCCAAAAGTGGTCAGGCAACATGGGCATGTTTTGGTGGCTGTTTAGTCGCTTCGTTGCCGCACTGGCGAGAAGCAGGGAGAAGGGGAAGGGCATTCACTCGCTTAGCGATGCGGTGGCGCCCTCTCTTGTACCCCGCCGGAGTGAGCCGCACGTGTACGAAACGTTTTTAGCAAATTGAAGTTAATTATTTCGATTACTTCTTGGTTATTTCTGTCAATTATATTACTTTTGACCTTGTTCGTTCATTTCAATCCAGTTTTGAGCTTTTATAGCCTTGTTACGGTCTTTAATTACCGCTTTACTACACTGTAGCTTTACGGCGAGCGTGATCACGCCACATGAGATGCATGGACGACTAGCCCGGCCACTGAAGTATTCCGTACTTAAAAACTCTGCTACAGTCACGCGCGAAATCTATGATCAAGGGTCCTTAAAAGCTCGTTACTGAACAAAGCACGCTCTCCAAGTTGATTATTTAAAGTAGATGAAATATATTGGGTCTACATAAATATAATACTTATGCTGCCCTTTGTGCGTGCACTGCGGCGATGTCTGGTAGATAGCTGTATGAAAAATTTTCAAATTCCTAATTATGCGCAGCCGGACAGGGCAGTGAAGACCTTGAAGTAGGACATGGGGCTACGCCTCGAAAATGTGCTGGAAGGCCACGGTAAAATCTGAATGAAAAGATGCTTTGACGGGCATCCTACGTTGCATATGTAAAAGGTTTGATCTAAACGGCACAACGTGTCTTTAATAGACGTTACAGAAAAACAATGGTCATCGTGGAACTCTTGATATATTGGTGCAGACATTTTTTTTAAATGCGCACGTTTACTTGACGTTACCTTGTTTAGATCGTATTAAACATCTAGCTGCCAAGTGGCGGCTGTGTTGCATGATAGTTGTACTCTCGAAGTCACACATTTAATCGACAGAGAGTCTGACTAAAGTGCACTTTTCACCGTGTGAAAGGGATGCAGTACGTCACATACACGACACAGTCGACGAAAGGTACCGTGTCCCTAAAATGCAAGTTCAGTCATCATTGGTATGGCTGTTTAGAAAGTTACCGAATATCAACAACTTCATTGGCGTTGTGAAAAGAACTAACATGCACACGGTGGCGTATACGCTCCAGAGTATGAGACTACTTGTGTAAGTAGGTAGAGCGGTAGATTTCTTAAGCTGGTTTTGATTCGGCAATACTTTCTGGGAGACTACTTGGTACATACTGAAATCTAGATTTGCTGTGCAAGTAGCAAAAAGGAAGAAGCCAGACAGGATAGAGCGCAAACTACCAACTGTTTATTTCCAGTTCAAAAAAGCCAACAAATAGGCCTACATATCAGAGCGCTAAACCAACATTCTCTTAATATCGGTATGGCATATTACCACCATGAAACAATAAAACATGTACTACATTTACACTCATATATCAAACGGCACAATTAATGAACAAACGCCGCACACAGGGCAACGCCTTAATGCACGCATGCATGCGCACAGTCTGGCTGTAAGGGGTAACATTGGTGGACATTTAGATTTTTACTGTACGACCAGCGGCTGTCCCGCCCTATTTAAGATTGTAGCAGTCGTAGCAAATGCACGGGAACTGATTGAAATAGAAATTTTCGAAACGTGTTTCATACGACAATTTGATGACAAATGTATAGGCATGCTTATGATCTCACTGTCGAATTTCGGACGATGTACGGTCTCAAGCGGTCATATGTGTGACGTTTGAGAACAGAGATACGTCGTGGTTCAGATGTCATCCATTTATTCCAATGCACGCGCACTTCTTCTTCGTCGGCTTCTCCTACCATCGCCTTGTTGATACGTTACACTCTTCCCCCCCTCCCCTCAAAAAAGTCTCAGTTCAGAAGGTACAAAATAACGTCCTAGTTTGCTAACATGAACAATGTCCGAGTTTCTACCTAAGGGAAACACGGAGCCGTTGATCTCATAGTTCACTGGTAAGACTTCACGTAGAATCTTGTAGGGACCTTCCATGACGGAACTCAGTTTGCCGTTGTTGGGATGCCATGGTGTCTCGAAAGGACGAAGTCACCGACTTGGAACTCAATCGGAAGAAATTTCTCATCATAGATTACTTTGTTCTTATTGTGGTAGGCGATAGAATTATTAACAGCAGCTTTCCGCGCTTCTTCCAGTGTTTGTTCTCGCAGTTTCAGTACAGTTGGATAAGATGGAATTCCATACATCAGGAAGGACGGGGCGTAGCCGGTAACTTCGTGAGGCGTTCTGTTGTATTCGTCTAAATTACCTCCGACAGCAGCTTAGTCCCACACTTCTAGGGATGGTAAAATCGATGAACGATTAATCGATTAATCGATTAGAGGTGCATGATTAATCGATTAATCGTAATCGATTTCTGCCCTTCAATTAATCGAATTACTTGATTAAAACTTTTCGATTAATGGATTACGGCCACTGCCACCTCCACCCCCCAATACCGCCCCTTGGCCGGTGCGCATGAGTGCGAGGCGAGTGATGCCGAGACGCAGAAGTCGAGCGCACCTAATAATTTTCACTACAGCGCATATTTATACGCTAGTAGAACGAGCTCAAAGCCGTCTGCGGCTCTACCCCATAGAGGCAGAAATGAACTCGCCCTGGTCTCCGTCGCCTACGGCGTCCACCTCCAAGCCCTCCCCAAGGCGTCAAGCGCGGGCAGGAGGTGGCCCCACCCCCGACGAGGCAGAAATGTACTTGTCCGCTTCTCTTCGCTCACAGCTTACTGCATTCACCTCCTCTCGCCCCCCTTTCTTCTATCGTGCGCTGGTTAATTGTCGGCAATGTGCACGTGGTGCTTACTTGCTATATTGCGCTATTATTATATTTAGTGTGTATACTGCTTCCATTGTCATGTAGTAATGGCGAGAACTCGCAAGAGGAACACTGTGTGGACGTTGTTCAGAAGATTCGAAAATGACGACTACGATGTGTGATAAACCTGGTAAGCAGTAGTCGAAGCCCGGGACGGAAATTCTTAAAGGGACACTAAAGAGTAAAACGATTTTTCGTGTATTAGTAAAGTACAATTTCACAATCCCCAAAACACCACTCTTACCGCGACACGATGCTTGGTAAGCGAGAAAAGGCGCGAAAAGAAAATGCGGGTGGAGACACCACTTTGAGATTCCCGCACCAAACACCGTGACGTCATAGATTTTGAAGGCGTCTGCTGGGTCCTACGTAGCTTCTCATCAATAAAAATGAAGCAATTGTCATCAGTAGGTGCCATAGACCTAGCATACGAAGTTTCAGAAAATTTCATCAAGCCAATGTCGCGAAAATACGAAAAAAAAAATACATTTTGAAATTTTGGACGTCACACGACGAGATTTCGGTGCGAACTTTAAAAATTAAAACTTCAACCTCGATTTTCTCCGCTAATAATAAACTTATGATAGTGGAAGATATGACATTAGAGTTCTCAGAGTGCCGTTTGTCAATCTAAACCAAGTCATTGTTTCTCTTTATTGTCCCTTTAAGATATCAGCTACTTCACGCCAACTTTTTGATGTGCCAAGAGTCATCCTCCAAAGAAAAACGGTCATGACTAAAATTACAATGTTGAAGGCCCCGTTCCCGAAGGCACCACTACATGACATTAATATAGTGTTTTCCCTTTTTTTCTTTTGGACGGCGTACATAAAGCGCGCACCGCTTAGCGTAATATGTACGATAATAAGTTATCAGTTACAGCATCTCGCTACTTAGCCAAGAGCCTTCGTGTAACTTGTCTTGAAAATCAAATCCCTCTTCAATTACACAAGCGATTCTTATGTTTCAAAAGGATCGAATGTTGGTAATTCATATTCGTTCAAAAAAGCTTGGCCCCCTCCGCAGGACCCCTTGCTTTGTCCTGGTGTTTTCAGCACTTTGGCTTCATTGAATCAAAGCAGCAAGGTGGTGCGTCAACGCTCAACAGAGAAGTTTGTTGTTTTCTGTACATTTCAGACGTGTGAGCGCATCGTCTAGTTCCTTATTTTGTTTGTGTTCGTTTTCGGCTCCGCGCTGTTTGATCGTCATTCATCGCACAAGCTCAGCTCTCCTTGCCTTTGATAAACTATTGAGTTTCTTCGCCTGCTGTGTCTATGGCAACTATGTGGGTATTTTATTCAACTCTCAGGTTAACCATGGTGGACCAGTGGTTACAGCACTCGGCTGCTGACCCGAAGTTCGCGAGGTTCGAACCCGCGCGCGGCGGTCGCATTTCGATGGAAGCGAAATGGTAGAGGCCCGCGTACTGTGGACGTCAGTGCACGTTAAAGAACACCGGATGGTCGAAATTTGCTGAGCTCTCCCCTGCGGCGTCCCTCATAATCATATCGTGGTATTGGGACATAAAACCCCACATATTATTATTTAACTCTCAGGTTTTATTTTTTTTCTTGTTTAACGGCACTATACAGCGGTTCAAGAAGTTCCACATTGTAATATGCGTTGGCTATCTCTTGACTAGGTCCTATTGCCGTTGTATTATATTCCTTAGGGAATAAAAGATTATTGTTTAGCAATGAATGAAAGAGAGAAAATTAATTAGAAGGCAGAGGGGATGGACTAAGCTAGTACGCCCCGACCGGCTACACTGCACTGGGGAGAACGAGTGATGAAGTATGATGGTGGCAGAAAGCAGTGATCCGTATATATATATATATATATATATATATATATATATATATATATATATATATATATATATATATATACATATATATATATAATCTTCTGCATGATTGTGAAGCTAGCATTGCTGCGATGCAGGTAGCCCAATTTATACCAGTTAATCACATCCGCAAATAGTGTGTTCAAACTTAGTTTGCTTGCGCTATGACGCTGAAAACGTAGACTCAGCAGCTCTCCTGACATAAACACGCATAACAGATAAACCCCAGAACGTGCAACTAGGACCTCGTCTCCACATGGCGCACAACAGGTGCCGCCATTAGTTGCGCGAATATGCAGAGCAAGGAAGCACACTCGCGGATTATGAAAATGGTCTAACAGACCCTTCAGAAATATGACTTTCAGCTAACGCTTGCACTCCCGCGTCAGCCAGATTAGAGGCCCTCGTCTTCTGCTATGACGCCACAGGAGGACATTAGCGAAATACTGTATGTTCTAATGGCTGACCGTGGAGCCCGAACGCTCACAGTTCGGGCTCCACGATGGTCTATAGTGGTTGCGGTGTTCTACAGCTGACCCGAAGGTCGCGGGATTGAATCCTGGCCGCGGCGGCCGCTTTTTCGATGGAATCGAAAATGCCTGAGGCCCGTCTACTTAGATTTAAGTGCACCTTAAAGAACCCCAGGTGGTCGAAGTTTCCGGGGCACTCCACTACGGAGTTTCTCATAATCATATCCCGATTTTGGGATGGGAAACACCAGATTATTATTGTTATTATTATTATTATTATTATTATTATTATTATTATTATTATTATTATTATTATTATTATTATTATTATTATTATTATTATTATTACAGTTCCGTCTGTACGCACGATTTAAGAGGTGCGCGTAGCGCCGAGTTAGGGCAACGATGAAGTGAAATATGTGAAGTACACTGGCGCAGCTGCCGTTCATTTTAACAGGGGGGGGCAAAAACTGATGTTACCGTACTTCTCGCAGATGCCTGTATCGATGGTCTGTTTGAGGCCAGTATGTTGCTGTGCAATCTAGCATGGGTGACCTCAAGGAAGAGATCACGTCAATCGGCAATTATAGCATTATTGAGGGCTTCCGCAATATCTAACGGACAAACGGAGAAAAGATGCCGTCCCAAAGAGCGAGCGTCTTATTTACATCATCTTCCTCATCATCTCTGCTTTGCCTTTCGCGGGCTTTGCTAACCCCTCGGCCGCGCTGCATGTTTCTGGTGCGCCCTTTCGACCAGTGTGGTCGCCGAAAATGCCTCCGATTTCGGTGCGCTCGAGTAGGCAGGCTTCGAGGAAATACGACCTGCTGCCGACTCGTCCATAGACGATGGCCACAGATCCTTCAATCCGTGACATCAACCAAAGACTGCGGTTCCTCTGTGTCTAATGGGCGAAAGTACGAACTTTCACGGAGGTGCGAATGTGCACATGTGATCTCTAGCGCGTCTGGTAGGCTTCGGTCGAGGTCAAACACGAACAATGCTTCTCAAACAATGAGATACCCTTTTTAAAGCGTTCATCAAAGATGTCCATTAATCGATTAATCGATTAAAACATCGCATCGAAACCAATCAATCGATTGAAGGCTAAATCGATGAACGATTAACGATTAACCGATTAAAAATTTTAATCGACCATCCCTACACACTTCTGTGGCTCGTCATTGATCTTGCACTTAACCCTGGTTAAGATGGTCTGGTTTGTCAGCTCGTTCATACCATTGCATTTCGGATGATGAGATGAGGTGAAGAGTTGGTGTATTCGGTTATGTTTTAGAAACTGTTTAAATTTTCCTGCAGTGAATCGTGTTCCACGATCTGAAAGGAACTTCCGTGGTTTTCCGGCAGCAAAAATGGTTTTTAAGCATGAGATGTAGGCGTCGCTGTTGTCACTTTTATGGGCGAACGCCCATACGTAGCGAGTAGCATGGTCAATAACCAAGTGGATAAACCTTTTTGATGAGCCATATCCACAAAATCCCCCAATGGTGTCCATCGCAAAAAGGTCAAAAGGCTCTTCAGCAGGAGGCAGGGATTCAAGTGTCCCATACTTCTTTGTTTTCGTCTTTTTGCATCTCTGGCATGTATCACAATGCCGAATGTAGGTGGCAACATCGGTTACCATATCCGGCCAATAATATTTCGGCGACAAGAGTGCTAGTTTCTTCTTCAATCCGACATGCCCAAAATGTTTATGTGCGTTCTTAAGAATGGTTGGGCGTAGTTCATGGGGCACATAGATCTTCCTTAGTCCTTTTATTTTGACGATGACTACGTTGTTTTCCAATGAATACGTTCCTTTTGGGCGCTCATTGCTGCATCGTTGAAGTTCATCGTGGGACAGCATTGGTAAGTGCAATCTTATGTTGCTCAGTAATGATGCATCCAGTATCTGTCTGGGATTTCGAGAAGATCTCGTCATACTTATTTAAAAGAAAGTCGAGCACTGCTGATTCATGTTCTGGCAAGTTTTCTGAATTCAGGGTTCTCATCAGCGGTGCTTTAGTGGTTTTCTTTTCATTGTGATTCGACAGGTTCAAATTTTCACGTCCTTGTGTTACTGACTGGCTTTCCAAATTTACAGAAAGATTGAAGTACGAAGCGCTGTCTAGGCCAAGAATTAATTGTGTTCTCATGCCTCGCAGAACGTGTACATAAACTTTCTTTGTGACATTCCCAATTTGCAATTTTGAATGTTTACGCGACCCAAAGTTCGAATGCTTGAAGTAACTTGCTGCACCATGATGCTGGAGTCTCTCATCAACTGAAGCTTGTGCTGTTTGTACACATCTTCACTGATACAAGTAATATTTGCTCCTGTATCAAGAATTGCAGTTACTGGCCTTCCGTTGATGAGAGCATCGAACTGTATTAATGAAACGCTGGGTCGCTCTCCTAGTTTCCCTGTCTAGTCTCAATAGCGGACACGTTGCGGCGGCGCGGACATTCGTTGTGCCAATGAAACTGTCGTGGCAAACCAGCAGCTGAGCAATATCTATATTCATTTTGTGGGACACGCGGTCGAGAAGTCAATGTTGGATGCTGCGGTCTACTGAGGAGACGTGGAGCTCTTGATGTAGTACTGGGAGTACTAGTAACGGAAATTCCTCTCACCCGTCGTAAAGGTGTCTCGACCCGTTGGGCAGCGGCGAGCCACTCTGATGACGAATTGAATGACAGTCCGGCGAGCGCCAGTTCCACATCAGGAGGAAGACCGTCAGTCAGTCCAGAAATGATGTGGCACTCTTTAATGTCGGCCAAGAAGCCCAGTCGTTTTTTTCTCGTCGTAGTAGACCTCGATGGTCTGCCCTCCTTTTAGTCGGTAGTGGATGAAGAGACGGAAGGCATCTCCGTCGGCCGTAGCAAAGCGGTTTTGCATTTCGCGCTTTATATCGTCCCATGTCTCGACGTTGCCGAAAACCTCTGTCAGGTACCACTTGAACGCTTCCCCTTCGATGTATTCGCTGAAGTGACTGACCAGATCGCGGTGTGTCCACGATGTCTCGGTCGCCTTCCTGTCGAAAAGGAGTAGCCACTTGTCGACGGGGACGTCTTCTGGTGTTCCCTTGTACTTCGGTATGTTGAGCGGAGGCTTTGGCCTAGCCATGGCAGGTTGATGAGGTCGATCCTGTGGACTTGTGTGACGTTAGAGAACAGATATACGTCGTGGTTCAGATGTCATCCATTTATTCCAATGCACGCGCACTTCTTCTTCGTCGGCTTCTCCTACCATCGCCTTGTTCATACCTTATATACAGGGTGTTTCAAGAAATGTGTCCACTATTTTTAAAAAATCAGGAAAATGTGGTATTTGCTCGCTGTCGTCCCAGTTGTTTTTTCTGTAGCGGCAGGCATCTTAAGATGATTGAAGACATGATTTGGGACAGTAATTAAGAAAATTAAATTAATTAACTTTTTAATTAGCGGAGTTAGGTGGTTAAGTCCAATGGGAGAATTGAAGTCCTTCATGCGAAGAACCCATTTTGGCTTTGAGATTTCGTAAAAGCGGCCTTAATTAATTATTGTGGCGTAATGAATTTCAGGCAAATTGAGCGGCAAAACCGAAACCGAAACGCGGAAGAGCGCAACTGCCACATTCGTCTGAGACTACCAGGCATTACCTCCTAGGAGGCTTCCATGCGCAGCGCGGACCTCAACAACCAACTCCTGGCCGTCCAGAGGGCCCGGGACATCGCCGAGACGCTCAACCTCCCGGCACCATCCTGGGTGGAGCCACCTGGCAGAGCTAGCGGGGCCTCCGGTCCCGTCCAGTCTCTGCCACTTTTGGACCAAAATAAAGTTCTCACTCACTCACTCGACAGGACGAATATCTAAAACATGACAAAGCCCAATGGTGCAACTCGTTAGGTTGGTGAGGCTAAAACTAACGTTAACGTCGCTACAGTAGGTCTTTCGTGTACACTTTCACCGATATCCTGGTTCAATTGCGAGTGCATGTTTACTTTAAAGGAGATTATGTCATTTCCGCACGTCATGACTCCTGCAAAGAAGGCCAGGGAACAAAGTGGGAGACTGTCGAACTGATAGCGTTTAAAAAAACAGCACACCGCATGAGCTCATTCCTTATAGCCAAGAGGTTCGAGAATTCAGTCAGCCCGTGATCCCAAGAATAAATGATCATTTGAAATACTGGAAAGAGCATGGAGCTGCACTTTATGCAAGTATCGCCCGCATTAGTTTGCGATACATTCCCATCCCTGCTACTGAAGTGCCCAGTGAGCGCATGTTTTCAACTGCAGCATAAACCGTAACATCACGGCGAGAGAGCATGAATCCAGGTGCTCTGGTACAGCTTTTGTTTCCGTATGTCAATTTCTAGCATTTCCGTAGCAGTCACTCACCGCATCATGTGCTCGAGGACATAGCAGATTTCATTTCTTTGTTCGTCCTTCAATTTTGAATACAGTCTTTTGTATTCGATATTCGATTCGATATTTCATTTTAGCCACTATTTGACACTTTTCGATTCGAGTTCGATTCGAGAAGAAATTTCACTATTCATGCACCCTAGTGTATTGTAAATGCATACAAGAAAAAAAATACTTCTGTAACTGGATTGGCCATGCGAAACAAAGGGTTAAAGATCTCGTTTCTCGGAAATTTCGATGTTGGTGTCGTTGGCGGCGTCATTTGCTGTGAGCGAAAAAATGGGCGTTGTCCGTGAGCAAAAATTCGAGCTAGATGCACAAAACTAAATCAGAAAGAAATGTTAGGCCCGAGTGAGAATCGAACCCAGGCTCTTTGTGTGGCATGCAGAAGTTCTGCCGCGCAGCCACTCTAGTGGTTGAAACTGTTCCTTAAAAACGTTATAAGAATTTCATGTGTCTGGAGGAACCTCCTTCAGGCATGCAGTATTGCGTGGCAGAATGGAAGAGTTGCACAAGGCGTGAAAACATCTGCACTGCGCAACGGGTATGCGGTACCTGCCCGTCATTATAATGGGTGCAGCTGCGCAGGTGCACGTGGCTCCTTACGGGCTCGTAGTGGGTACTTTGCCAATTTGCAAAAGGAATAATTATGGGACAGTGGGTACCTCACAACTATACTTGCAGTAGGAATTCTTTGTTATTGACACGGTCAATGTTACACGCAGAAATGTTCCATTATTTGCGGCATGGTTGAAGGCGATGCGCACAGAGCCCGATTATGCTGTCGCGTTCTACTTTCATGCTTTCGTGTACGTGCCTTACTTGACCACTGGAAATTATTTCTTGATATACGCGGCACGGTAGTCAAGTTATTCATGTCATGGCCTGCGATTCGCATTCTTCCCATGCTCATATCCTCCTATGTAATTTTAATAATATCTGGTGTTTTAACTCTCAAAACCAAGATATGATTACGAGGGACGGCGTAGTGGAGGGCTTCGGAAATTTCGACCAGACCATCTGGTGTTCTTTAACGTGCACTGACATCGCAGAGTACAAGCGTATCTACCATTTCACCTCCATCGAAATGCAACCGCTACGACCGGGATCGAACCCGCGACCTTCGGGTGAGCAGCCTGGCACCTTAACAACTGCTGCACCGAGGCGGACCTATGCAAATTTTGGTATATGACAAGTTAAGGTGACATCAATAAGTGGGTCAAGACGTGCGCAACGATAGATAGATAGATAGATAGATAGATAGATAGATAGATAGATAGATAAATAGATAGATAGATAGATAGATAGATAGATAGATAGATAGATAGATAGATAGATAGATAGATAGATAGATAGATAGATGGATGGATAGATAGGTCACTAACTCCCGCATTCACAAACCTAACTTAACCTTATACTTGTGACTAAGTCAACCTTACCCATGAGTCCACCCTTAACACGTTTCAAGAACCTACCTTGTACTTATTGCGGAACTTGTACTTAAGTAAGGCTCGGTTAAGGGGTATTCACACGAGGGACAAATCCTAGGGGGATAAAGGCGGAGCCGAGTGACGTGAACTCGCGAGGAGAATTCCCCTCAAATGTCCCCCGCTCACACGGACAAGGCGAATGGAGGGTAGACCAGTGTTACCAGACTACTGTGGTGGCTTGTATCGCCCGTTTCACCAGCTGCAGACAACGAAACCGCCAGCGCGCTGCCGCTCCCTCTCAGAGCAAGGGCAACAATTTGGCCAAACACCTGCGTGAAATTCCGCCATATCCCCCACCGCGGGGGGATAGTTTGACCTGTCGGGGAAAAGGTCCCCGTCTCCTCCGAGGAGGCGCGGGGAGGTCGCGCCTACTCGCTAATCCGTGACGTCTTTGTCACGTGATCCGCAATCCTTGCTTCTCCCCCGAGGATTTATCCTCCGTGTGAATACCACTTTAAGGTACCCTATGACCTACCTTAAGGCTTCCTTAAACAACATAGCGGGGGGACAACTTTGCGCAGTTTGTTGATTATGGGGACCGCAATGAAGAAATATTGAACAACACAGCGTACGCATACGCGTCACCGCCGCGGCGAGTCCTCAAGGATCCACGGAACCCAGTGGAGACCAACGACAAGCAGGAATTTTTGTGTCACCCCCGCTTCACAAAAAGTGCCGTGAAGAAGCTGCTCGATGTGCTGTTTGTGTAGGAAAATATCAGCGGTCGTGGGTTCCCTGTGCTGCCTCTCGTGCAGGTGCTCATCGCATCGTGCTTTTATGGAGTGGGCACGTTTCAACTTGGGAGCGGCGACCTTGTCAATGCCTCGCAGACGACCGCGTCACGGGTATACAACCCAGCGGACATCTGCCTTGATTGAAAAAACACCGTTTCCCGTACTTTTAAGATTTCACAAAGTGGTGCTAACACTTTTCTAGTCCTTTGGTCGGCCGTACACGGATGCACCTTGTGTCGGCTGTTGAATTCTGTTGCGAGCGGCGTCCACATTTCTTGTTTTCTCTGAATGACGGTACTTGTTGACAAAATCTGTCACGACGCCGCACTCTTCGTCGGTGAAGTTCACTATAAAGTGCCGTTTCATAATAAATGCAACTTCGTAAAAAAAATTATGTAGAACTGCTCAAACAATCAAGTGAAATTTAAAAGCGAAAGAAAAGGACAAACGCCGAAGCGAGCGCGAAAATACCATCAACAAACACAGCACAAACGCACAAGACGTCGAAATAGCATCCGTGAACTCACGACCCCACTGCGTCGACAGGGGTTGAACAAATGTGGCCAGACGAAACACGTGCATTTCACCGACAACTCCCAGCGCCTTAAAAACATTTCTGCTGTTTACGTATGGCTGCTTCTATGCATACTGTTGTTGGTTTCTTGCAATAAAAATAACTTATTGCTGCTCGAGGTAATCATTTTGTAGCAAAAATTTACCTACTCTCGCTCACAGGGCATATACTTGACGAGTTAAGGACGCCTTTCATAAGGCGCACTTATGACAAGATAAGGCAGGTTTTTGAAACTCACCTTGTGCTTTTCTTATACTTGTAGTTTTCTCTTCCTTTCGTAAGTAGCATTACCGCGATAAGTTAAGGTCAGTTCATGAATACGGTGGTAAAACGTGATTTTATTTCAAAATAAGCATTTTCTTGGCACGAAAGTAGCACTACGAAGTTTCTCGATCGCTGTTTCAACAGTGAACGTCGACCTAATATTTGCTTTAGTGTCCCTTTAAGGCATGAAGTCTGCCGGGCGAGGGCCTCGTTTCTTTGTTAGACTCAACCAAATAAATCAAAAAGATCCATTCATCCGTTCATCCGTGGCGAGGGCGTAACCCCAGCAGACTGAATGCCTAAGATTAACATAGAAGGGTTTATTAGCTGCAGGCCCGTGCGAAGATGTTGCGACACGTGACGCACACTTGCAAAAATCACTGTTCCATATTCGCCGCCTGGGCTACAAGCAGCGCTGGCTAATACCCATAGGGGTTAGACAGATAAATTCCGAACGAAGTCGGCGGGGAAGAACCTTCAATCATAGCTAAATCGGTAGAGCATCGGACGCGCAATTAAGAAATTGTGGGTTCAGGTGCCACCTACGAAAAAGGTGATTTTTGTCTACTTTCATTCGTTTCAACTTACGCCATTATTACTACATTGCAGTTAAAGAGAACAGTTAATGTCCCCTATGCTTTCCCTAGCCGAATTCTCTTAGATTCATTTGCTTGCCTAGAAAAGAAACGATGCTCTAGATAAAATTCATTTTCTTTCATTCATTGATGCGTACAGGAAACTCCCCGGTGATTCACTTGTGTTAAGCACGGTATGTAGTCGTAGAAACCGTAAGTGCAAAATGCAACTATGAAGTAGCACACCACGTATGTATAAATTATGATTGGTACATACTATTGCCAGTTCAATTGGGTTTGTTAAGCAAGGCATGCTCTTCTCTTTGCTGTATTTGTGTGAGAAAAATTTGGGTAAATATTGGTCCAGCCCTTCCATATTTATCTTTGTTTGATGGACCGTACATGTTCTGTCTAATAAAAGTGATTTTACCAGTGAAATAGCAACGCTGCATTCCATGCAGAAATGGGTCAGCCTTAATTTTTAGGCAGTCGCACGTTTGTATGCATATTTTTGGTATTTTGTGATCAAATATCTGTTGTAAGCTAGCGCTTGTGCTTTTCACTTACTCTGCGTGTTTGCCTCGATTTTTTCCTGATGTTTGTTGGGATGAAGTCTATGCAATAACTATGACTTGGCTGCAGGAACTGTCTCAAGGGAATCTGTAGACCACTATCCACAAATAAAACTTGGGGGACGCTTGAGCTTCACCTTCAAGAGTAGAACGCGATAGAGTTCTCAATATCGCCTTCTCAATAGCTAGCGTATCTTTGGTTCTCGAACTCTGCCTGAACCGTGCCGTACAAAAAATGAAGAACTGTGTGCGTAAGATTTTCAGTTTCAAACTATCCTAGAATGCTTACTGCAAGTACATTTGTTATGTTCCCCCCTACGCCATAATTATTCCTTTTGTGAGTCAGCGTAGGACCCACTACGCGTCCATAAGGCAACGCGCGAACCTACGCAACTCCTACCTTTGTTGGTGCTTTTGCAGCTGATGATTAAATATGTCTGAGCGCTTCCTGATGGGTGGGCCTTTCAAACACCCACGCGGTGCGCAATTCACATGTTTTGTCGCCTGGCGGGGTTCTACGCTTCTGCCACGCAATATTCGATGCGTTAAGGAGACTC
Organism: Rhipicephalus appendiculatus; assembly: GCA_030522465.1. NCBI lineage: Eukaryota > Metazoa > Arthropoda > Arachnida > Ixodida > Ixodidae > Rhipicephalus > Rhipicephalus appendiculatus. The sequence continues at coordinate 28,407 of JALIZH010023127.1, forward strand.
CTTCCAATACGTGACATTCATATATTTTTTTTTTCAAACGATTTTCAAACAATAGCTGGGCTCTGTGGTAGAACACCTGATTGCCACGCAGACGACATGGGTTGCATTCTCGCTTCGAACCAGAAATGTTACGACATTTCATTGGCATCTTTCTCGAATTTCCGGCCACGGACAAGAGATGGTAGTTCACTCATAACTAACGACGCCGACGCCGGATTTTCCGTAAAACGAGCTCTATACCGACATCTTGTTAAAAGCGTCAGTTCGTAACTACGAAGACAATCTATATAGCGGTCATAGGAATGCTCCCTAAACAGTCTATGGACATTGTCTTTGGATATTTTATACACATAATTAAAACAAAATGGATATTTATAAATCTACAGACTTTTGTCCATGCGCATTCTGCAGGCATTTGTCTACAAAAGCATTGTCGCTAATCTAGACACCTTCTATAGCCAATCTGTTAACTTAGACAATATGTAGACAAGTCTCAAAAATGGTATGGCCATAAATCCTTTTAAACATTCCTAAGACTAGTTTGAAGAAACGTCTATTTAACATTTATTGATTTTATGCTCATATTTACAAACTTTATACAGACTATCTGAAAATTTTTTTGTAAGGGGTAGGCAAGTTGGCCATACGCGAGCGAATTTTCTCGCCGCTTATGGTGATTTACCACTCGTGAGTTGTGTACGCGGTTGCGTAACAGCCATGAATCCACAGGTCATGCAAGTGGTTCTTTTTTAGAAAAACGCAGATTTCTTAGAAAAATTTCAGAACGGTCTAGCACCTGTAGTTTTCGCACACAAGCTGTAGGCCAAGGCTATCGCTCAGGCCGACCTCTCTGCCTTTCTGTGAATAAACCCCTCTCTCTCTGTCTCTAGGCCAAGGCAGAAATAGTTTGTCGCAGATAAAATGGCATTCACGCGCGTAATTGACAAAATCCCGTTTATTATCTTTTTTTTCTTCTTGATTTGAGAGCAATTGGTTCTATTAGAAAGGTGTAGTTCGTGGATATTTATTATGCGCCCAACTTTTAGAAATTACTAAATTTGCATGTAATTCGTCATACTGAGAATGAAAATTTTATGGGCGATACCGAAATTAAGCGCTCACAGCGCTCAAGAAACGGGAACGCGAAAGCAGGATCTGGGCTAGAAAATCGGCAAGCATTCTGAAGTAGAAAAGAAAACAGCTTGTTTTTCGCGTGCTCTGTGAGGTGCCTATCTGCTTTTTAAACAGTAAACAAGTGCGAATAGCTATTTTGACCGTATGCCAGACAAAAAGCGCCGCAGTGGCTGCCCATGAGTTTTTTGCCTTACAGATGAAAAAACGAAACAACGTTAATATTTCACTTTTTTTTGCGGACAGCTCGAAAGACACAGTAAAGTCCCAAACATTACACACAAAGGTAAGGAAGTTCACTGGGCATGTATATGACTTGCCGCTTTGCACACGATAAGGCCGCTGCGAGACTTCATTAGATTTTCACCATTTCAATGTGACGGAGAGTTGCTGTCTCACGAAACAGAATGGTCGCTTGACCTGCGCGCCGGAGGCAATCACTTTCAATATCACCCTTGATATTCGATTAGGAATAGCTCAAATTACCTACAGCTTCCGCGATTTCTAAAAATAATGGTATGTCATCAATATTCATGCACTTCAACCGTCTAACGGAAAAAAAGCTGCGCTGATGTCAATAATTAAAACTAATAATCAAGTTTTTGTTGATTGGTAGCATCAGTGTCATTTTAGATGCGGAAAAAAATGTTCCCCCCACGCAGATTTCGTTTGCGAAAACATGAACCTTACTGTCAAAGGATTTTACAAAAAAATCTGTATTGTAAAAAAAATTATTGCTCCGTATTATCGTCAGCTCCGTGCATCACGACCAACATCAGCAATGTTGTCGCTATCCCTAGCTCCGCGGGTGACCACTTGGAGGCCTATACAGACCACTTCTTCCCACTGATGTCATGCTTGGCGTCCCTAGCATATAACCGCAGCCTGGCAACACCAGACGTTATCGCAGCTCTTACCTCTCCTTCGGTGCTACTCGTCCGGGGATCCTTGAAAACACGCATCCGCGGTCATTGAATGTCAGGTCAGAAAACATTCAATGAAGAAAATAACGGTACTTAGATCGGTGGTGCGCAAAAGAACGGTATCACGAGAGGAAGTGCTTTGTTATCTTGCGATACCGTTCTTTTGCGCACCACCTATCTAAGCTAAGCTACCAAGTGGCCCAGCAATCCGTATTTCTAAGATAACTGTACTTGTGTTGGTGGCTAAAAACAAAGCACTAAGTTTGTCATCTCTCCATATACCTTCTATGGCTTTAGTGGACAGTTGTGCTAGTGTGTCTATGATAAAAATTTGTTTTATGAATCGTCTAGGCAACTAAGTTTTGTATTCTCGGAACCATACTATTGACTGGTAATACTTCTTCCTGGGCCACATCAATTTCCTTAGTGGAATGCATCAAATGCCATACCTCCGCAAAACGAAGACGAGGTGGAAAACCTTGTCGCATTTTGGCCGTAGTTGCTCGTCTTGTATTACAGTGATGCTATTACCTTTCACAGGGTATGCGGCGTGTCGTTGCATTCCTTTGATGTTTTTCTAGCAGTTCCTTGTTTGATGGAAAATCATTTTCTAGGAGCTATTAGTTCTTTGTTGACATGATGCAATTCTCAGGATCAATTTTCTTCATAACTACGGCACTTCCGTGCACTCTAGGAGTATCGCAATGGTATCTCTGAATGTGTTACTTGCACCTATGTTTTCCGAACAAACTACAGGTGATCAAGACCGACACACCCAGTGCCCTGGTGTGGTCTTGGTACCTCACACCTGTCCGTATTTTGGACCGTCGTCTGTTACAGCTTGTCTTCACCTCTACTTATACCCGTCACTACTAAACGCGCTGAAGACGTTGTTGTGTCATGCTCTCTTATGCACACGACGAATGGAGTCTCAACATTGTGGGTGAAGAGTTGCTCAACGGCTTCGAATATCCTTCTTCAAGATATTAAAATGACTACCTTTGTTGAAGGCTCAAGCAGCTCAATCGTAGCACTAACTGCGCTCACAACTACAAATTGATCCCCTTGCAATCATCATCACCATCATCGTCGTCGACAGCCTGACTACGCCCACTGCAGGGCAAAAGCCTCTCCCACGTTCTGCCAATCAACCCGGTCTTGTGCTTTCTGCTGCCATGTTATACCTGCGAGCATCTTAATCTCATCTGCCCACCTAATTTCTTCTCTGCCCCTCACGCATTTGCCTTCTCTTGAAATCCCCTCAGTTACCCTTAATGACCAGTGGTTATCCTGCCTACGTGCTACGTGTCCGGCCCGTGTCCATTTCTTCTTCTTGATTTCAACTATGCTATCCTTAATCCCCGTTTGTTCCCTTACCTACGCTGCTCTCTTCCTGTCTCTTAAGGCTACACCTATCATTTTCCTTCCCATCGCTCGCTGCGTCGTCCTCAATTTAAATTGAACCCTCTTCGTAGGTTTCCAGGTTGCTGCTCCGTAGCTAAGTACAGGTAAGATGCAGCTGCTATATACCTTCATTTTGAGGGATAGTGGTTGAATACCATTCATGATTTCAGAATGCGTGCCGAATGTGCTCCATCCCATCCTTATTCTTCTAGTTATTTCCCTCTCATGGTTCGGCTCCACGGTTACTACCTGTCCAAAGTTGACGTATTCCTTTACATCTGCCAGTACCTCGTCACCTATCGCAAAGCGCTGTTCTCTGCCGAGATTACTGAGCGTCAATTTAGTTTTATGCATATTAATTTTTTAGACCTACTCTTCTGCTTTCCGTATACAGTCCAGTAATCATCAGCTGTAATTCGTCCCCTCACTTACTCATCAATGAAATGTCATCAGCGAATCGAACATTACTAAGATACTCTCCAATAACTCTTATCCCTAACTCTTTCCAATCCAGGGCCCTGAAAACCTCCCGTAAACACGCGGTGAATAGCATTGGAGAGATCGTGCCTCCCCTGCCTTACACCCTTCTTTATTGGGATTCTGTCGCTTTCTTTATGGAGGACTATGGTGGCTGTGGATCCACTGTAGATTTCTTCCAGTATGTTTATATAAGCTTCATCGATGCCCTGATGCCGCAGTGCCTGCATGACTTGCAATAATCACCTTTCTGTAAATAATGTTCCCTGTGTGATAAGCAAGGCTATTTCTGGTAATCGAACCAGTTTTTGGTAAATGTGTGTGCCACATGTCTGCAAAATAAAAGGACTTGAACTTGCATTCTGTATCCCAGGGGCAGTCGCTCGCAGAGGACTTTAGTTGGCATGTGACATTTGGCTTTGTGCACCACCTTCCTGGATTTATTAGAACATATATGCATGAACAAACAAATAGGCAAGTACCTTGCGCCACCGACTGTGCATTTAGGATTGCAGATTTTATTTGCTGCATCGATGCCAGCTCCAGATGCTTTAGTTACCGCGAGAATGTATTGATGTTAGCGATACATTCTCCCAGCAAAATGACTGCTTGTATGCTGTGTCGGAGATTGCTTTGACGAAGAGAAATGAGTAACCATCATGATTTGACAATTGCGAGCCAAGGATCATGACTTATGAAAACATCGGGTAAGACGAAGTTCTTGAGTGAAGATGATTTCGCAAATATACATCTTCGTGAACATTTCCCCTTGCAGATTAGGATTATTCTTGAGATGTCTGAGCTATATAAGGGAGAATGCACTGGCACGCGGGTGTGTAATTATATGATATACCTTGAACCCTAGAAAACTGTTTGAACATTTCTGAGCAATGCTCTTCTGGGCCTTGATCTAGAGAAGAATTCCATAATCGCAGTTCGAACCACGCACCAGCAACTAAAATGAGAAAAAACAAAAAAAAATAATATTATCTAGTGTTTCTGAGCAAATCATATAATATAAAAAAATCTATGTTAGCCTAACTAAAATCTCGGAACTGTATGAGGCAATTGTTTCTTTTTTTTTCAATGGCCAGATCAAATAAGCAAAGCAAAAGAAAATGCAATGCGTGAACTTTTTTTGAGCTTCTATATGCTCAGTGTGCTTTTAACTAAGTACCGTCGTGCCTACACACCGCGGTAGTTGCAACATTTTATGGCGCCATATTCGAGTGAAGTGTGCGACACTGTTTGCTCTGTTATACCAAGCACAGTTGATTCAAAATATACGCGTAGACATCTTCGCAAAAACTCTACCAATATTAATGTGACCTTTGTCGAGGCAACGAAATGCGGATGACAAGTGAGGACTTGCATATACTAGACGAAAAATAGACGTGCTTAATAGGTTATACTGTCACATAGGTATTCGTGGCACTAGACGAAAGGACGCGGCTAGCCGAAGTTGAGGTATCTCGGGCTTCAATCGATGATGGTTTTCTGTTCATACTGCATCGGCGCTATGGCTCGTACCACTTGTAAGTATACTGTAAATATACTCGTAACAATTTTGGTGGATGTACTGGTTAGTGTCTACGAAAGCCGAACTGGAATCTTCGCAGTGGACGCCACATCCGTTCCGTTGCTATGGTCACCGACAGTGTCCCGGCTGCTCAGACACCAGTGCAATAGGTCATGGCTCCGCAATGTGACCAGGGGCATCTTCGCTGGTACCGGCAGGTCGACGTCGAAGAGTGGGTGGAGATGTACCAGCGCCTCGCCAACAGTTACATGCGGGATCCCACACTTATGCTGGTGAACGTGATATTTTTGTAGGAAACCGCAAAAGCGTGGTTTGAGAGGCACGAAACTGAACTCGCAAATAGGGGCTTCTGCAAACAGAAGCTACGCAATCTTATGGAGAGAGCAATCGGACACCAAATAGACCCCCAGAAAGAACTCGCTTCCCGTGCCCAGACGTCCACCGAATCATACGTCTCCTACAATCAGGGCGTCCTGGCACTTCGTCGACAAGTGGGCGACAACATGTCTTCGGCAGAGAAGGTCGGACACATCATGAAGGGCATCGCCAACCACGCATTTAATTTCTTGCTTTTCCGGAAATTGAATTTCCTCATTCAAGAGTGACGCTACATTGAGAAAGGAAAAAGCAAGTGCATCGTACAATGCTTCGACCCGCTTTCTGCAAAGAATCTGCGCCGTTGCGGGAATCAGCATCACCAAGTTCGACGCAGGTCACACGCCTCGAACTTGGACATCGCGTTCGAGGCGTGTGACGCTGACGCAGGTCACGCGCCTCGAACTTGGACATATGGACATCGCGTCCGCGGTTAGCCCCCATACCACCTTTACCGCTCGAATCATTGCCTTTGCTGCACCTCGACAATACAATGCGAATCGGCACCGAAACTCATCTGAGAGGCGAACAATGGACGACACACCAATTTGTTTCGTGTGCTCACGGATCGGGCGTATCTCTCGCCACTGCCGTAACCACTGGAATGCCTCGCCTTGACCAAGTCTTGACCGCCCCTTACGAACGCGAATCACGCTCTGCGTCACTTCAAGCTCAAACGTCCAATGCTGGGGCTACCACTCGTCTATTCACCACTAGCCGTTCACCCTTACCGCAGCGCCGTCTGTCCCGTTGGCCTAAATTTCGGCGTCCTTCGTCCCTATCCTAGTGAGGCCGCTTCCCTGAAGACTAACCAATGCAGCCCCCGGGGGTGAGGCAGCGTTGAAGACGCTGACTGACTGCAAAACCTCTGTTGAGTGCTACAACTAAACGGACCCTAATGGAAGTTTTGTTGATCACGTGCTCGTTCAAGTTCTCATCAACATTGGAGCTCAGGTGTCGGTCATGCGCTCCTATCTTCGTAGCCGTCTCCGAAAAGGGCTAACGCCCTCCGAGACGCCAGCCCTTCGAGTAGCCACCGGCAGCACAACAGCCGTCACGGGAATGTATACCACCCGTGTTACCGTCGCCGACCACTCAACGTTAGTTCTCTTTATGTACTTGCGGAGCATCCTCAGACTGTTCATTCTGCGTTCACTGACAGCTCAACTGGATATTCTAAAGCTTCAGCTTCCCCAATGCAGTGCCGAAATCACTGCAGACATCCAGTGCCAACTTCGTTGTACAGACTTTGTTCGGCTGCAACCCTGATAATTCGGCCTATGCCCTCATGTCCCCTTGGCTACCACTTCGCGGTGGCTATCTCGGTGTTTCGTCACTTTACAACGTGCTCCTAGCGCCAAATAGTTCTACCTAGCTCCATCGTCAGGCTCACCAACAATCGTGCTTGGCTTTCTCTCCTAAACTTTGGTTCGTCTTTACACGTTCTTCTTGAGGGTGTATCTCTCGCTGTGCTCCCCTCTATGGAAGATTTCGGAGTGTCTGCTCTAACCTATTAACGACCATGAAAGAAAGAAATGGGAATTTAAGGGCTTGTTTTAGGGGCGAAGCCCCTTATGGCATCACCTGGGCGGTTCTCGGTTGTCGATGCATCCTGAGTAGCCAGTAGCGTCTCCCTTAGCATACAATAGATGGCGCTGTCCCATAGAGATGCATGCAAACTGCAGTTGGGTGACGATATACTAGATGGCGTCAGTGGTTTTTCGTATACGTTGATGATTAAAGATGATAGATGGCGCTGTTATAATAAGACAATGCGCTGTGACAGTACGTGATATGTATCGCCCTCTCCTCTCCTACGCTTCCCCCCTCTTTCTCCTCTCCTACGCCCCCCCCCCCCTAACTTGCGAGGCAGCGTCGCGGCAGCGTCTTGATTGAAAAAACCGACTGCTCGCGCTGCACAACCGTTCACTGACCACCGCGTATATATAGGCACTGGATTTCGACCTCCAAGGTAGTGCCTGTGTGAGATGTCTCCTGTGCGTGATTAAACAATAAAAAAAAATTCGCCATCTCCCGCTAAAGGGAAGCATGTGTGGATGTGAAGCAGCGGAGAGATCGATAGCTTGAGCGGGAATTTTATTGAAAGGATAAATGTGTATGTATAAGAGAAGACGGGGAATGTGGTGGTTGCGTGTTTATTTAGGGAACCTGTGCAATTCCTTGCGTCGGTGCACGGGGCGCTTTCAAGACGACGGCCTTGTGATCGGTGAAGTGTAGCGTCAGCGGTTGCTTTTGAAGAGTTTTCATTGTGAAGTTTGCGAAGCTGAGGTCTATGCACGTTCCCCTTAGGGGTGTCGTCGGAAAT